>JANZXR010000170.1:1229538-1245537 GCA_027575705.1 Erythroxylum echinodendron | reverse complement strand
ATTAAAACAAAAGGAGCCTATTAAAAACTGAAGGAGCCTCTTACAAGTTGAAAACACAAACACCATAATGTGGAAATATAAAAGTTAAGAGAGAGAGAGTGACACAGTAGATTTATACATTCGATTTATGATGAAGCCTACGTCTAATCTCCAAGTATTCACCTTGAGTATTTCACTATAAAACTTCAAGCAGTAAATTTTCACAAGCATCTCCAAGCGCACAAGTACATATTTTTTAAGGTTCTTCAACTTTCTACACTCTTAGTGTTTAAAAAGCCTCTACAAGCTCTCAACAAAAAATGTACAAAGGATTTAATAGTCTCTCTCAATAGAGTGATTTCACTTTCTTAGGCACAAAGAGTTTAATATAACTTTCAAGAATATTGATACTGCTGAAATATTTTGCAAATCTGTGTCGATTTCACAAATGCAGTGGCTCTTCTTTAAGTAGAAATTTTCTTCAATTAGTCGTTGCTTCATTTTAGTTTTATTTTGAGTTGACTTTATATCTAATAAATCTTTGATATCATCTCTGTTGGAATCTTCGTTATTCAAACGTTAAGATAAAAGTTCTATCAAAACTTCTGGAGCTAATTATTTGAATTAGTAAGATCTTTCTGGATGTTATGAAATGATTTCTAATTAGGTAAGTTCATAAGAAGGTTCATGCAAGAAAGGAAGCAATTATCCTTTGATCTTATTTTCTTTTAAGAATTATATCGTTACCTATATAAGGAAATAAATCCAATTTGAATTTTGAAATATTATATAGTTATCATCAAGATCCTTAACAATAAACCTTGAGCTAACAATCTACCTTTTTTTAATGATGACAAGTAATAACATATATATTTTCAAAATTCAAATAATAATAAATAATTTGTGCAAAACTGAAGGGGTATTAGTTTCGCAAACTGTCTGATTTTATGCGATTGTCTCTGGCACAAATAAAAAGAAAAATCAATCAAAAGAAAAATAATAAATGATACCAAAATTTGGTAACATAGTTCGGCACTCCTTGCCTACGTCTGCGGGGCCCTCACCCAGATTAATTTTTTCATCAAAGTACAATAGATTTACTCAAGGCTTTACTGAGCCGACACCACTCAATACTTGACACTATCTCTCAAGCTCACTTGCCGTGAAAGAATTTCACACCTAATAATACGACCGCTTCGTACTAACCTCAATAGAGAATTTTTCTCAACAATCTTTTAATGAAAGAACAATAAACAAATAACTCAAGTGATTAAACGAAATTCAATATAAATAAAAAAACACTTGATACAGAAAAGAAGATAACTTCCCAATCGGTTTAGCTCCTCCGAAATAGATCTAGAAATTGTTCACCAGCTGAATTGATTCATGGCTAATCCAATAGTCCAATATCAAAAACTAGAGTCCCAAAGTTCTTCTCTTACGTAAATCATCCAGCTTTTTTCCAAGATAGAAACATGCAAAACTCTCACACGGAAGACCCACGCATCAATTACATAAAACCAGTTTTCTTAATCCTTATCCCAAAAATCTTGCAGTACACACATGAATCACCAAGGACACAACAAAACTCATGTTTCCAACATCACCAAGAGGTCTTCATTCCCACCAAGAGACTCACACGCATTACACCCAATCAGCTATAGGTGTATGTTTTTCACTAACATCCACTCCATTAAACAAGCATACTACACACTAACACACATTGCACTTCATGCCCACACTGTACACACTCATAATATACTGTAAGTCTAATTTTCACAATGCACATTGAAGCAAGTTAGCTTTAGGTCATTTTCGTTTCCACACCAATAACCTACTATCGTATATTCTCCATAAGGTCACTTGATTCACAAACATAAACATATGACTATATCCCTTTTGCCTCTTCTTTTACGTATATCAACTTAAATCACAAAAAACTTCCAACAATACCCTTCAGCCACATCATATAGTCAACCAAATCTCTAGTCAAGATAGAGTTCTATCACATTCTAAAATATTATTCAAGATAGCCTTTTTAGTTTTGAATCAAAGTCAAAAAAAGATACATGATTAGCTATCATCATCTAATTAATATCTTATAGATCCAATTAATAGTAAATATGTCAAAACAAAATCAGAAGATACATACCATATATCTAACAATCTCCCCCTTTTTGGCGTATTTGCAACAAATACTAAACTCCATCTAAATAACATAATTGGACATATAAGTATCAAATTCACAATTTATATGAACTCCCCCTTAATCCAACATCAAGTCCTAAAAAACATCCATAGAAACAATAATCTAATCATCTAAATTTCTCCCCCTTATCATACAAATTTCTCCCTCTTGGGACAAAAGATCCCAAAAAGTAAAACTTATAGTCACGAAAATACCTTAAAATTTTCTCCTGAATTGAACAGTCTCTAAAAGCACTCTGATGTCTCCCCTTTGGAGCAAAAGTGTCAAAACAAAGAATGCCTTCAACATAATCAATCTCAGTAAATAAAGAAACATAAAAATCAACAGTAGTTGCAGCGGAAGAATCATACGCATGCCAAGATGACAATTTACCACTATTCAAAACACCAAGAGATATGCCTAAAAGAAAGAGAGATACCTGAGAGACCCATACTGATGAGAGAGTTGAAAAGTCTTTAGTGGAGCCAAATCGAAGTCACAATGCAAACTACTAAAAAGATGGGACGACAACGGCAACATAAAAACTAAAGAAGAACTAAAGAAAACATTTTTTGACTTTTCTTTTTCTTTTTTTCTTTTTTTAATAAATAGCAACAAACTATACTTCAAAAATGTAAAGCACATAGTCCCGATGCTCCTCGAAGAAATTCAAACATGGGATTATTCACATTATCTCAGTCATCAATTGTCTGATTAATTTCTTTATTTGAAGTAACTGACTTATCCTCAATTTGAATAGTTGCTTCATAAGCAGTAACTAACTGTGAATCTGGACATTTTCTTGTTTTTTCTTCACTATATCTTTGTGTTTATCCTTGACCTTTTCTAACCCAAGTGAATTTCGGTACTGAAGACTGATTCTGAAATTTATATGAGGGATATAGGGTTCTTCAGTTTTGGCTTCTTTGAAACAACACCTATAGTAACTTGTAGCATTTTGGCCTTATGTACCCGATAACTTAGCAAAAATGACATGTGGGAACAAATCTTCGATTCTTCCTCTATGTTTCTTCTTGGACAGATATGAGTATATCAATTTTCTCATCATTCACCTTGGAGCACTCACCCTTATAACCAATGCCTTGAAGATCCCCTTTAACCTTACCGATTTCTATTAACTTCTTTAGTTTTTCTGTGCCTCCATTCAATATTCTTAATCCTTTTTCTTTACTTACTAATTTCATTCTAGCTTCACCAAGCTCATCTAGTGTCAACTTCAAATTCTCTTCCAACCTTTGGATAGTGTTCTTCATGGAGAGATTTTCTTCTTTCAATCTTTCATTCTTGCTACATGTATTCACCCATTTTTCGTACATAGCTTTGTAAGCCTCGTAAATATTCTCCTTTCTATCATCTAGGCCACTTTCATCACTGTCATAATCTAATATTGGGTCTTGAGCTGAGTTGTTTGCGTTTTTTAGGAAATTTTCATTTTCCCCCCCTTTTACGTCTTCAGTTACTTCCTTCTCACTTACTGTTAAGCAAGTAACTGGACTTTTGCTATGTAAAGCAACTAACGCAGCACCATTAGCGATTTCTTCTTCACTACCTTGTTAACTCTCCGATTCATTCTCACTCCAAGTGCTAGTAAAGGATTTTCTTTTTCTTTTCTTCAAAGTATTAGCACATTCGACTTGAACGTGCCTGAAGCCTTGACATCATGGCATTGAATTCTCTTTACCTTTCTTTCTCCCTTTTGAGTTTTGGCTTGTTGTTTGAAATTGTTGTTCGATGAGCTCTCGCTGTTTTGCCTAAACTTGGGTCTGTCCTTTTTCACTTTCTTCATCCACTTACTGAACTCTTGTGTTAACAACTCCATATCCTCATTCTCGTCGAATTCATCTTCTATATCATTCATACCTTTTCCAGTTTCAGCCTGTAGTTCCAATCCTTTGCTCCTTTCTTGTTTATCCCTTAACAAATTCATCTCAAAATTAGTCATGTTCGTGAAACTAGGATCTGCACCAACTTACTAACAAGTTTTGAAACGGTGACCCTCTCTGATACCAATTGAAAAACTGAAGGGGGTATTAGTTTCGCAAACTTTTCGACTTTATGCGATCGTCTCTGGCATAATTAAAAAGAAAAATCAATCAAAAGAAAAATAAAAAATGACACCAAAAATTTAGTAACGCAGTTCAACACTCCTTGCCTACGTCTGCGAGGCCCCACCCAGATTAATTCTTTCACCGAAGTACAATAGATTTACGCAAGGCTTTACTAAGTCGACACCTCTCAACTCTTGACACTATCTCTGAACCTCACTTGCCGTGAAAGAATTTCACACTCATTAGTACGACCGCCTCGTACTAACCTCAACAGAGGATTTTTTTCAACAATCTTTAACGAAAGAACAATAAACAAATAACTCAATTGATTAAACGAAATTTAACATAAATAAAAAAACACTTGATGCAAAAAAAAAAAGATAACTTCTTAATCGGTTCAGCTCCTCTGGAATAGATCTGGTAATTGTTCATCGGCTGAATTGATTCATGGCTACTCCAATGGTCCAACATCAAAAACCAGAGTCCCAAAGTTCTTCCCTCACGTAAATCATCTAGCTTTTTGCCAAGATAGAAACATGCATAACTCTTACACGGAAGACCCACGCATCAATTACATAAAACCAGTTTTCTTAATCCTTATTCCAAAAATCTGGTAGTACACACATGAATCACCAAGGACACGATAAAATTCATGTTTCCAACATCACCAAGAGGGCTTCACTCCTACCAAGAGACTCACACGCACTACACCCAATCAGCTATAGGTGTATGTTTTTCACTAACATCCACTCCATTAAACATGCATACTGCACACTAACACACATTACACTTCATGCCCACACTGCACGCACTCACAATATACCATAAGTCTAATGTTCACAATGCACATTAAAGCAAGTTAGTCATTGGTCATTTTCTTTTGCACACCAAAAACCCACTATCATATATTCTCTGTAAGGTAACTTCATTCACAAACATAAACATACGTCTATATCCCTTTTGCCTCTTCTTTTATGTATATCAACTTAAAGCACAAAAAAACTTACAACAATACTCTTCAGCCACATCACATAATCAACCAAATCTCTAGTCAAGATAGAGTTCTATCACAATCTAAAATATTATCCAAGATAGCCTTTTTATTTTTGAATCCAAGTCAAAAAAAGATACATGATTAGCTATCATCATCAAACTAATATCTTATAGATCCAATTAATAATAAATATGCCAAAATAAAATCAGAAGATATATAACATATATCTAACAATTTCGAAAGATACTTGTAAATTTTATATGTTCTTACTCACAGTTAGGATTAGAATTATGATTAGGAACCTTTCTTACAACTTCTAATAAGGAGCCTATTGTTTTAAAGATAACTTAGGCAAATCACAGATTCAGTTCACAGATTTAGTACAACAATATTTCAACAGTTAGTAATTCATCATGCAAGATTAACATCATGCAAAATATATCAAAATATATTAGAAAAATATATCATCTCTTAACTCTCCCCCTTTGTCATTATCAAAAAGAAGTGAAAAAAAACTAAACAATCAAGAAGTATATCAAAATTGCACAAAGATGTAAAAGAGCTGTTAGAATAGTGTGTCGTTTTAAAAATTGAAACAACACCACTTAGTAACCACCTTTTTAAGAAACGTTTACTCTATCCTATTAAACTAAAAGGAGCCTTCTAAATTAAGAGGGGCCTTCTAGACTAAGAGGGTCCTTCTAAACTAAGAGGGTCCTTCTAAACTAAGGGGGTCCTTCTAAACTAAGAGGAGACTTCTAAAAAAAAAAAACAGATTAGAAGGAGCATGCTAATATCTGCAAGGAGAAGTAACATAGAATCTTTATACAGAGTTAATATCAAATAGTCTGCACATACCAAGTTCTTTCCTTAACACACAAAATCTATCTTTAGACAGTGGCTTATTAAAGATATCAACTACTTGATTTTCAGTTTTAATATGCAAAAGATCAATTGTTCCTTCTAAAACATGATATCTAAGAAAATGATCAATTTCTATATGATTAGTCCTAGAATGATGCACAGGACTTTTAGAAAGATTTATTGCACTTGTATTGTCATATAGTATAGGAATACGATCAAGGTTTAGTGAAAAATCCTGGAGTTGATATTTCATCCATAAAGTTTGAGCACAACAGTTATCAGTTGCTGTGTATTCTGCTGCAGTTGTCGAAAGCACTGTGCAATTTTGTTTCTTTCAAGAATAAGCCATAAAGTTTGAGCACAACAGTTATCAACTGCTGTGTATTCTGCTGCAGTTGTCGAAAGCACTGTGCAATTTTGTTTCTTTCAAGAATAAGAAACTGGACATCCTCCAAGAAATTGGCTGTAACCACTTGTGCTTTTCATATCAACTTTATGATCTGCATAATCTGGCTCTCTTTTAGATTTGAATAAAAGCGTGTGTAAAGACACACACTAAGCATAATATCTAGTCTTGAGCTTGTGAGATACAGTAGTGATCCAATCATTCCTCTATACTTTGTCTCATCCATAGCCTTTCCTTCTTCATCTTTATCAAGTTTAGTTCCAGATACATAGGAGTACCCATCGGTTTGATAGTTTTAAAATGATATTTTATGATGATTTCCTTTGTGTATTTGTCTTGACTAATGAAGATTCCTTTTTCTATTGCCTAATTTGCAACCTAACAAAGAAAGATATTTCTCACATCATACTCATTTCAGACTCTCCTTGCATTAATGTTGAGAAAATCTTCACAGAAGGATTGATTAGTAACACCAAATATTATGTCATCAACATATATTTGCATTATGAGTAAATCATTCTCCTTTTTCTTAATAAATAAGGTTTTATCTACCTTCCCTCTTTCAAATTTATTATCAAGTAGAAAGTTACTTAATCCCTCATACCATGCTCGAGGAGCCTGCTTTAGACCATACAGAGATTTAGCCAACTTCAGCACATTATCAGGATGGTTCTCATCTTCAAAACCTGGAGGTTGCTTAACAAACACTTCTTTGTTAATATATCCATTTAAGAAGGCCCTTTTAACATCCATTTGGAATAGTTTAAAGTTTCTATCGCTAGCAAAAGCAAGTAAAATTCTAATATAGCAATAGGCACATAAGTTTCATCAAAATCAACACCTTCTTGTTGATTATAACCTTGAGCTACAAGTCTAGCTTGTTTCTTAAGACTTGACCATTTTTGTCAAGTTTGTTTCGAAATACCCAACGAGTTACAATGATTGACTTGTTTTGTGGATGAGGTACTAGATTTCATACTTTGTTTTTGTCAAACTAATTTAGTTCATCTTTCATAGCTAAAACCCAATTTTCATCAGTAAGAGCCTCTTCAATAGTCTTTGGTTCTAATTATGAGATGAGGGCAACATTATTGTTTTTGACGGAAGATTTGGTTTTTAGACTTTTTGAAGGGTCTCCCAGAATGTATTGATGTGTATCTTGACCTTTTCATTCTCTTGGTATTCTTCATTGCATCAGCAGGAGCCTGCTCCATCCTAGCTTCAGAAGGACCTTCTTGATCTTGTAATTCCGAAGATATTATAGGTGTAGTTTGAGTTTGCGATGTAGTTTTAGGAACCGAAGGATGCTCTTCATCATCTAAATCAGTTGCTGTTTTTGAGGGTAGTGCTTCGACAAATACCACATGTATTGATTGTTCTATTCCTTTTTTCTTTTATTATAAACTCTGAATCCTTTGCTGGCAGTACTGTAACCCAAAAAAATAGCTTCATCTGATCTCACATCAAACTTTTCAAGATTGTCCTTTCTATTATTTAATATGAAACATTTGCAGCTAAACGCTCAAAAGTAAGCAACATTTGGTTTTCCTCCTTTCTACAATTTATAAGGGGTCTTTTTAAGAATAGGTTTTATAAGGCACCTATTAAGTATGTAACAAGCAATAGATACAACTTCTGCCCAGTAACCAGGAGGTACACTACATTCACAAAACAATGTCTTAGCCATATCAGCGAGAGTCCTATTCTCTCTCTCAACAACTCCATTTTGTTGAGGAGTCCTTGGGCATGAAAAATTATGAGTTATCCCATTTTCAATACAGAAGTCTTCGAATTTTCTGTTATCAAATTCCCCTCCATGATCAATCTGAATAGATGTAATGCAATATCCTATTTTAATCTGAATTTTTATGCAAAATTCTCAAATACTTCAAAAGTATCATCCTTATTTGATATAAAGCAAACCTATGTAAATCTAGAATAATCATCTACTATAACAAAACTATAGTGTTTACCACCAAAGCTTTGAGTCTTAGTAGGATCAAATAAATCCATATGTACAAGTTCAAGCGGTTGGTTAGTAGAAACGATATTTTTATGAGAAAAACTACTTCAGAGTTTTTCCCTTTTAAACAAGCTTCGCAAACTTGATTTCTTTCAAACTTCAAGTTCGGTAGTCCTCTTACTAACTCATTTTTGGATAATTTTGATAGAATGTTGATGCTAGCATGTCTAAATCTTATATGCCAGATAAAAGAATCCTTTATAGTGAAACAAAGCATTTATTTTATGAAGACATGTCTTCCAATTAAGCACAATATATATTTTGATTTCTAGGACTAACAAAAACAATGTTGTCATTAAGATTATCAAAAATTTCACAATAGGATTAATAGAAAATAACTCGATAACCCTCATCACATAATTGACTTACGCTTGGCAAGTTACGCTTCAAACCATCAACATAAACAACATTATCAATAGAAACAAAATTAGAGTCATCAATTTTACCAATTTTAGTGACTTTTGTCTTGTTTTTGTCAGCAAAGACAACATTACCTCCATCTTTCCTTTCGATGTAGTTGAAATGTGATATTTCACTTATCATATGTCTTGAATAACCACTATCAACTATCCAATGATTTTCTCTTGTCTCTGTTCTAAAGTATATTTACAGAATATATTATCTCATTTTAGGTATCCAAAATTTTTTAGGTCCTTTCAAGTTAGTAGTTTGAACTTTCGGTCTCTAAACATATATCTGAGATAATTTTTTCATTTTCTGAAAGTTACATGAATGACTAATATGACCATATCTACCACAATAATTGCACAAAACAGATGAATGAAAGTTACTGTAATTTTTGCTATTTATCAGACTTCTGCTGTTTTGACTATGACCACGGATGGATTTAACAAAAAAAATTCGTGTATGGCTTAATATTATTATTTTCATTATATCCTATTCCAACCTTATCAAAAACACCTTTACCATTCCCAAGTTCAAAGGTTTGCGAACTCCAGAAAACTGTTTAGAAAAGTAAACATGACGCTTTAAACAAAGAAACTTTACCCGAATGCTTCAGAGAAAGTGAAACATTGGAGGAGAATCCATCGTAGTCTTGCACAGTTGTAAGTCAACATTCAAACTGTTGTCATTTTGAATAAAAACATTTAATTCAAAGCCATAAAATTTAGAAAAATATAAGAGTAGTACTGACAGTCCAAGCACCAAGTCGAATACTAGATAAAGCAATCAAAAAATTGAATTGGTTTAACTGGTTCAATCGTAAAAATTAAACTAACCAACTTTTTAATTTGACTTTTAATATTCAGTTTGGTTTATTGTAATAATTCTTATTATTGAAAATTGATCAATTTATTAATTAATTGATTGGTTTTATTTAACTAATCGATTTTCATAAACTAAATTAAATAAATTAATCGTTATTTAACATTATCCTCGTTTAATTAAACTTCAACTTTTTTGATAGATAAGGACGCTCTACTTTTTAGTCCTATTTCAAATTGTTCAAATTTGTTCATTGATATCACATACGGTCTAGTGTTTATCTATATAAAGACCTCTACACTTTCATTTCCAATTCCAAGCGCTACCTAGCAACTAAAAATCCTCACCCTTTTCCTTCCCCAAACTTTCAGGATACACAATGGATTGTGTCAACAAGTAGTTGGCTTGCTTGGCTCTAATGTTCCTGTCGATTACAACTTCTGTTATTACTGTCAAAGCTGGTGTAGACTGTAAACAAATGTTCCCAACCGTGGAAAGATGCCTGGAATACGTTAAACCCGGTGGGTCATCAACCCCATCTCGAGAATGTTGCAATGGAGTGAAGACCGTCTTCAACAGTGCTAAACAGTTACTGACCGTCAAGAAACATGCCAGTGCTTAAAAGATGCCGCCAAAAAAAATCCCCACAAGTTCGATTCCAATCGAGCAGCTAAGCTTCCTAGTGATTGTGGTGTTAAATTCTTTTACCGTATCATCCCCAACTTTGATTGCAGCAGCTAATAGATATATATATATATAGTTCTCTTCGATTTATAGCTTTGAACTTTTGAGTAGATTCTTTAATGATTTAATTGGAATAAATTCTAAATCATCTATTTTTTCTTTATTATGTTACAGCATTAAAAACTGAGGTGGTACAGCAATAACATGTCCAACATCTGATAGATACCATATGGTGAAGCTACCAAAATAATCAGAGCAAGACGATTTCCATCCATCGTCGTGGTCTTGCTGCTTTACGTATATGTTTTTCAGCTTTTTGTCTTCATTTTATTTGAATAATTATTTCAAGGTTACGTGAAAGAATGGCATTAAAGGTTTGTAATGTTGTTTCATGGTTATAATATGATGTCTTGTAGTGGAATGGAAGTTTTTAAGTAACTTATTTTAAATGAATGATTTGAATAATAATACGAATTATAAATTTAAATTGTAACTATGATTACTACCATAATGTTGTCATAACAGATGTATAGCTCAAGCCTCCAGTAGAAATCGCCTGTTTTAGAAGTAAGGAGACAAAATGTGGAATACGTCAAAGAAACTGATAAACTTCAATTTACATTAGGCCTTGCGTCTGTTGATCAAGCGTGGCATTCTCACCGTAGGATTCAGCAATCTTTCATTTTGTTTTTTGCATATAAGTTTATATTTAATCAAATTATTAGCAGAGTCATCATGTTAATCTCATTCATTAGCTATTTCTTCTGGTAAGATCAAGTACTGACCATTTGTTGGGATTTGGCATCATTTACTTGAAAGATAAGAAGAAGGAAAAATAATTCTGTTCCTCGTTATTTTATCTTAAACATACTAGTTATAATATACAACAAGGGAAAAAAAAATCTCAACAATTAATCCTACATCTAGGGGTCTAAGAATATATTTACAGCTAAACAATCCTAACAATTATAGAGAAAAATCAGAACACTCCCCCTCAAGTTGGTGCATAGATGTTATGCACGTCCAACTTGCTAAGAAATTTTGAGAACATATGATTTGAAACTGCCTTGGTAAGAATGTTAGCTAACTGATTCTTATAACGAATCTTGGGAAACTCCACAATTTTTCTATCTAATTTCTCCTTAATGAAGAACATGTCAACATCAACATGCTTTGTTCGATCATGTTGGACAGGATTGTGAGCTATATTACAAGCAAATTTATTGTCACAATATAGACTAATTGGTTGCTTCAGTGGATAGCCTAAATCCTGTAAAAGTAGTACGAACCACCATGCTTCATAGAGATCAAGTGCCATATCTCTGAATTTAGCTTTTGAACTTGAGCGAGCGACCTCATTTTGTTTTTTTACTTCTCCATATAACCATGTTACCACCTACAAATGTGAAGCAGTCAGAAGTTGATTGTCTATCTTCTATTGACCCAACCCAATTAGCATTTGTATACACATCTATACTTTGCTAATATGTATTTTTAGTAAACAAAATTTCTTTACTTAGAGCAAATTTTAGATACCTTAAAATTGTCATAATTTTTCTCATATGTTGTTCGCAAATTTTAGATACCTTAAAATTATCATAATTTTTCTCATATGTTGTTCTCTAGGATTATCCATAAACTGACTAACAATACTCAACACATAAGAAAGGTGAGGTCTTGTGTGAGCCAAGTACATTAGCCTTTCTACAAGTTTTTGGTATTTTCCTTTATCCACTGGTATTTGGTCTGCTTCTACACATAACTTCAAACCTTCCTCAACTATTCTATCAGCTGGTTGACATGCTGACATACTAGTTTCTTGTAATAAGTCTAATGCATAATTTCTTTGGGATAGAAAATTCCTTCTTAGATTTGGAAACTTCAATCCCAAGAAAATATTTCAAGTAACTAAGATATTTCATTTCAAATTCTTTAGACAAGTATTCTTTTAGTGCCTTCCTCTTTTCTGGATCATCTTCTGTCACCACCATGTCATCCACGTATACAATAAGGGCATGTCATCCACATATACAATAAGGGCAATGATTTTACCTTGCCTTCTTTTAAAGAATAAAATGTGATTAGAATTGCTTTGATGATATCCACAAGTTATCATAGACCTTGAGAACCTTTTAAACCATGCTCTTGGAGACTACTTCAACTTGTACAATAATTTCTTCAATCTACATACCGTTTTACTCTACCTTTTTACTACCATACAACCTGATGGAAGCTCCATATAAATTTGTTTAAACAAGTCACCATGGTAAAAAGCATTCTTTATATCAAATTGTTGCAAAGGCCAATCAAAGTTTGTGGCTAGCTAGGTACAACAATACTCTAACTGTATTGATTTTAAATAGGTAGCAAATGTCTCTATGTAATCAATCCTATAAGTTTGGGTATGCCCTTTGGCCACCGATCTTGCTTGAACCTTTCAACTATGCCATTTGCATTGTACTTTACAGTATAAACCCATCGACATCCAACTAGCTTCTTTCCTTGTGGGTATTTAACGATCTCCCAAGTTTTATCTTTTTGTTAGGAGTTCATAGCCTCATTCATTGCATATCTCTACCTTGGAACATCTAGAGCTTCTTACAAACTGTTAGGAATGACTACAACAAATAATTGATTTACAAATGACTTATCTAATTCTAGCATATTATTATTTGACATATAACGACTCATCAGATATTTAACTCTACTTGAAATTTCAGGTTTATATGTAGGCATAAGAATACCATAAGATGCTCTAATAGTTGTTTTTTGGGTGGCTCAGGGTTAGGAATAAAAAAATTAATAGGAAACAATTGGTGTGGTATATTAGGGAGAGCCTTAACTTTTACACTTGATGGACCAACATTCTCCTCTTTAGTGGTCCCTTCTTGTTCAATATCCTCTAGTTCAATAGCCTCTTCCTGCTCCTCTTTATGTTCCAATTGATTATTAGCACCATCATTAACTAAAGTTTAGAGTTTCAGACCATACTGGCTAGTGCCAGCCGCCAAATGATATAAAGTTTAACTCTTTAGTATCGGTTGGTATCGACGATTTCACATGGTACTGACCGATCGGTTTTGATTGGTATTGACTGATATTTAAAACACTGACCAAATAACGACTGGTACCATTAGGGATGGAAATGAGCCCAGTTGACCTTTGCCTAAATGGCCCTAGCCTGAACTGCTCAACCGAAACCCATGCTTAAGACAATTCAACCTGAGCTTAAGGTGGGCTGACCTGAGCCTGACCTAATTTTTATTTTTTTGAAAAGCAAAATGATGTCGTTTGATAGCAAAAGACATTGTTTTGTGTTTTCAGGCCCAAGTAGTCCAGGATTAAGGCCTAATCGGCTAAGAAAATGGTGCTCGAGACTTAGCTTAAGGCCTGTTCAACTCAACCAGGCCCGTGCCCTTTTGTTGTCCCTAGGAACCATAAACTTCAAAAAATTTAAGGATTTTTTTATAAAAAATTTAAGTACCCCAACGTCTGCCTCTTATTTTACTCTCTCTCCCCTCTCTTACCCACAGTCCCCCAACCCAGCGCTCGTCTCCTCCCTTACATAGGTAGTCACCAACCACCACTGCAACGCGAGTGCGCGACCACTCTCCATCAAACTACTGCCCCTCTTGTAGTTGTCACAACCAGTAACCTCCTCGTACCACCGTAGAGTCACCGTAGCCTTCCCTGAAGGATCTGAAGCCCCATACCTCCTCTATGTGCTTTGTTTACTTCTCACAATGCTGAAACTCTTAAAATTAAACATAGATTGCAAAAGGATGTGTTTTGTCTCAACCCCCGATGTCGAACAATGCACTAATAGTGGATTGAGATAGAAACTGAATCCCATATGTCACTGAAATGAAAACATAGGCATTTTGCTATATAACGAACTATAGATCACTAATTATAAATGGCTTATAAAATTTAAATTGTGAGGGACTATTTTACAGTTTAAAAAAATTTAGGGACAAATTTATAAATTTAAAAATTACCCAAAAAGATACCTAATATTGATCGGTGCCGATATATTACTATTCCAAAACTAAATCTGGTACCAGTACTAGTGTGATATTCATAACATTGTTGCTAACATCATTACCATCTGAAAATGACAGTTGTTATGGTCTAAACAAAAAAAGTATAAATTAAGTTCTACCTAGACGAAATTAGAGGCAAGCGTACTTCGTCGACAAGTAATATAAAATGGTAAGAACCGGATATCGTACTGAAATAACCTTTTTGTCCGATTGTCGCCTTGGGGTTACTTAAAAAATTTAACCAAGGATTGCATATAGCACAATCTCGGGTCGTTCTCTTTAAGGAACCAAAAGTGAAATTAATTTCCTAAGTTCAACTAAATGCGATGCAAACTAACTATAAAATGGGGTTGATTTTTAACAATTACCGCTAAAATTTGCAACGAATGAAAATAAATGCAAAGGACTTGTTTTTGGTATTTTTAAAAATTGAAATGAGAAATACAAAATGACAATGAGTGATTTAAATAAGAAAACAAACACAAGTAATTACAATGATAAACGCAATCCTCCAGTTCAATAACGCAGACAATCATTACTCAAACAGATTTGGGAGTTAAAACAATGAAACGAAGAATTAAAATCGAGCTTTTAATTTAACAATCGAGCCACCTCGAATTGTTACAAAAATATTTTCCAAAAAATTCCAATTTACTAACTGCCACCAGACTAGTAAAATAGAACTAAGGATGCGATCACCAATACTCGACTTTTATGCAATAATTAAGAAACAGAATTAATGCCAGCAACAGATAAAATGATCCAAATAATTCAAACCACCTTGAATAATCACCAATTTCGCTAAAATCTCAATACAGAGTTTTGATTCAAAACAAAGTAATGAAATTAAATCCGAAATTAACACAATATCAATTGCCAAACAATAATCCAGTCACAAAACGCAACTCCAAATAATTAAATAGTAAAATCTAGGAATTACTAAATAATTAATTGGACAGAAGATAATTGCAGTTTAACTTCCCTATAAAATTTCCAAGCTCCTGCCATTGCCATTGAACCAAAGGATTATGATGAACTAGCCACGAAAATTCATTGAAGATGCTGTCAATGTTAAGCTCCAACGGTGGTCAACCATGGGATATGGAAGATGAGGGTTTGGAATTTTTTTGGTGTTGAGGACCGAAAATGAAGCCTAGACAGCACACTACCTTCACGTTTTCTTCTTCTGCACCACAAACGTCCAGCCTTCTTCACGCACGTACAGCACACACAGCACTCAAAAAAACTGCACTTCACGTCCTCACACAAACACAGCTCACTGTTCACTCACGCACAGCACACCTTCACGTTCTTCACGCTATTCACGTTGTTTTCTTCTTTTTTCCAACAGCCCCCCAATAGATTTTCTTTTTATTCTACAACACACTCACGCACTCACTATCTTCCTGTTCACTCACGCACAACACTCCAGCACATACACACACACCACTGCACTTCACTCTACACTCTCGTACAGCACACACAACACACACAAATCACTGCACTTCACGTTCTTCTCCCT
>JANZXR010000170.1:1174631-1193543 GCA_027575705.1 Erythroxylum echinodendron | reverse complement strand
CCCACCAACAGCAGACAATCCATGCCAAAGCAGAAGAGGATAGCTGGAAAGAAAAAGAGGAGATGAGGTGTTGTCTAATAAAAAAAAAAGAAAAGAAGGTGAGCTGTGCGTCACATGAAGGTAAGTGGGGTGGAAGAAGCAGAAAAAAATAAAAGAAGAAAGAGAGGAGAGCTGAAAGTGTGCGTGAACTGAAACAAAAGAGGAGTAACGTTTGGGGAGTTTTTAATGAGTGCTGGTGGTGTGAAAAGGTGCGTGAACCGAAGGAGAAAAGAACGTGAGCTGAAAGACGTGAACAGAAAACGTGAGAGCTTTGTGTGTGTGCTTGAACAGAAAATAAGAAGAAAAGAACGTGAGCTGAACAAGGAAGCACGCAAGCTTGAATAAGGAAGCAAAGGAGAGTAGCGTTGGAAAATAAGGAGGGCTGCGTTGGAGACCAAGACAGACGCACTCTTCACTCCTTACTCCTCCAATATTTATTTTCCTTATTTTGATATCTATTTTGTTGAACATGAACATGATTGAGTAGATCTCTTGCTGGGTTTCAAAGATGGGTAGTAGTTTTCGAATTTCTATATGATTTGATTATGGATTTTATTCGATAAAATTTATCCGTGGCTATTGATTCTTGTTTTGCGTATTATTGTGCTTGTTATGTGTTAGGCCTCACATAATTTGCGTCAAAATTATCGGTTGAAGAACTGAAAGGTGAAAATCGGTAGTGGAAAATCAAAATTAGGAACTTGTAGGTTTAGATCTAGACATAGGGAAAAATCTACGAGAGGAATTACCAACTAGATAAAATTCTTAATGGATTTTAATTAATTTCATGAGCCACGATAGTTGGGATTGATTTTAACTAAGCCACGATAGTTGGGATTAATTTTAACTAAGATACTTCTTTGACATATCGATAGAGAATCATAGATAATTTAGATCTAGTTTCCTTCAAAGTCTAGGATCAAGTTTATTGAATAAACCATAAGAGAATAATTAGAAGTCGATCATGAAACCAAATTTGAAACCCGTCTTTTACATATTTGATTCATTCCTTTCAATCATAAATTACGTGATTATTCTGTTTGTTTTAAGATTAGTTTTAGCAAGTCGTTAAATAATCAATTCCTCAATTATCAACATTTAAATGATTAGACCAATTAATTGAGTGATCCAAGCCTATTACTTACACAATTACTCCCTGTAGGATGATATTATACTATATTACTTGGGACCCGTGAACTTACGGAACCACATCAAAGAAAAGGATGGAGCTGCGTGCGTTGATGGAGGGCTCTTCAAATGTGAGGAGATGGAGGCTGTTTTTCTTGCTAACGTGTGTGAGTTGAGAGTGTCTTTGATGGGCCTCTCATGTTGTGTGTGTTGAGAGTTTTTTTGAAAGGGCTGTAACGTGAGTGTATAAAAACCATCCAGCTATTCACGTTCTTCTCCTCTTATGCTGCCACTTGCTTCCTTAATTGGTTTCCACGCAGCTGCTTCAATTTTTTTTATGCCACCAGTTGCTCACGTTCCTTTTGTCTTTTGCCACTAGTTATCTGCTGTTTTCGTTCTTCTCTTGCCACCTCTCCACCCGTGTGTTTCGTTTTTTATCTTTTTTTATTCAGCCTTCTTTTTTTTCTGCTCACTCATTCACGCCTCTTCCCTTCATTCACGTCATTTGCTGCTCCTATATTCACTCCTATAATCACACTTAATCAGTCTTCATTTTCTGCACTGCCAACTCATTTCTTTTTTTGTCTCATCATTTTGAATAAATTCCAGCCCTCTTTCACGCCTAACCCCTCCTGTTTTTCAACTCTAATGTTGCAGCCATCTTCTTTTGTCTTTTATATATTAAAAATCCATCATTTCATGCTCTCTTTTATCTACCGCCAACTGCTGCAATCTTCATGATTTTAGGAGAGTTTTTGTCACCTTTCAAGCACAACTCTTTCAATTTTTTTTTTTACTTTTGAACAACTGTTTTCTTTTTTTTACTTTAGGCTTTTAAATATCCCAAATTTAATATGTGCCTGGAATTAAAATAAATAACTCTTAATTAATGTAATTTAAACATAAATGGACAAGAATGTAATAAATTATGTATCTAAAATTAATATAAATATGTCCACTAACAGACAACACACGCCAACGAGACCGTGACACTATCTTTGTATAATACTGATATTTCATTTAGTGCTTATCTTTCAAAATGGTTTTCTATTAATTAGGGATAACACTGTGTATTACTAAATTTTTCCAAACTCTACGTTCAACTGAATTTTTCCGAGTTGTTGTTATTGTTGTTAATTTAGTAAACAATTACAGTGTGACTTTGGTGAGGTAAATTCCTCTTAATTAACTTTGAGACTTTATAAATAAACCGTATTAAAAAACATAAATTCCTGGAATACATGAAGTATATATCAGATTGCTTGAAGACATCAAGTGAAAATAAGGGAAGATAATCTGAACTTCAAAATCTGTTCAGAAATATTGATCAAAATGTCGGAGCTGGATATTCATTATAATGTCTTCATGAAAACTTGAAGCAACTCTTTTGTTTTTTATTGGTTCCCTACAGCTATTATGAGTTGGATCAGATTGTAAACATTTGCTCTGTGATATACCAAAAGAATATATTATGTGATAAAACACAACCAAAGAGCCCGCAAAACGAACAAAAACAAGAGTAGTGGATAGCTAAGCATATGAGAGGAATGACATGTACCAAATGATTAAGAATAATTATCTTATTATCGACCAACAGTAATTATTAATGATGACCCTTTAATTGTTTATGCTCAAGAGGCACAAATTAGAAGCCCAACCCAATAAAGTAGAATAATTTACATCTAATTCATCTTTTGGTACTTGCTCTCTTAAAAATTTGTGTCAAGTTAATGACTTGACCTTGTGATTAATTGAAGAAAAAAAGGTTTATGCAACTTTCATTTTGTAGCGAAAATAACCTGTTGGTAAGTTCTCTATTAAATTGGATGACATCATGTCGGATTTATATATTTATTGCATAAATGCCACATAGGATAATTATGTCACTTATAATTTATTTTTAATAAATTAAAATATATCAACATTTAAGTCTGATTTAATTTTAAAGTTTTCATAAATGTTAATATTTTTAATTTACTAAATAATAAATTCATACATGTTGTAACTATCCTATGTGACAGTCACATAGAAAACATATAAATTTATATAGCTCGCCACATGATTCAGTTCAAAAAATTTAATGTCGGACTATTTTTATTACAAATTATAAGTTGAAGCGTTTTATCGTTACTTTTTAAAATTCATATTAGTATAATAAAATGGAATAAAATTTGGAATATTTTTTTAACCCTTGTCATAATCATACTTGAATTCACTGTTAATTTCAATGATTTATGTAAACCTTACTAAATATATTTAATGTACAAAAAATAATCGACGGACACAAATGTTAAAGTCAGCCTTAAATTAAGTACAGCATTTAATACAAAGTGATAAAAACTAGAAATTATTAAGGATGTGAAAAAGACAAGCTCAGCATCACAGCAACTAGACAAAGCAAGTCAAATATATCGTATGTTGTCTCTTCCTCGAGGCAGTCCTCAGTTCTTCTATTAAAGCGCCTTTCTTCTTGCTAATGGAACTCACTTCATCACTTCCAATTCCAAACCCTAAAGATTCAGAGCTTTCAAAACAATTCACTTTCAGAAATGGATTATATCAACAAGTTAGTTTGCTTGTCTCTAATGTGCATGGCAATAAGCTTCGGTATTACGGTGGAAGCTGGTGTAGGCTGTGACCAAATGCTCTTAACCCTGGAACCATGCCTGGAATACGTTGAACGAGGTGGGTCATCAACACCATCTCCAGAATGTTGCAATGGAGTGAAGACCGTCTTCAACAGTGCTAAAACTACGGACCGTCAAAAAACATGCCGGTGCTTGAAAGATGCCTCCAATGAGTACCCCGATATGTTCGATCCCCATCGAGCATCTAAGCTTCCAAGGGATTGTGATGTTAACTTTCCTTATCATATCACCCCCAACTTTAATTGCAAAAGGTAATATCTCTTCAATTATCTTGACATGCTCTTAACCTCATATCGAATAAAGCAGAAAGTTTAGATTCTGAATCCAAAGATTCTTCTACTGAATCAAGATTGAATTAACGACATAAAAAAGTATTTTTCACCACATCCACAATATTAGAAAGGGATTATGGGTGTTTTTGATCTTCATAAGCCCTTGCTGATCTTGTTTATATGTTTTTTCTTACTCCGACACATCTCATTGCTTTTGATTTATTTGAAACCACTTAAGATGCTTGATCTCCATCATATCTCTTCGAATTTTTGGTTAGATTGTCTATTAATTTAACTATGCATGAATGTATAACCCTTTTTCTAATGATGTTAGTTTTTTGTCTTTCTATTGTTACAGCATTAAATGAGGTGGATGAAGGTGGAAGAAAACATTACGTTACATATCGATAAAGACGTGCATGGAATCGTAGAATGACTAAAATAATATAAGGATTGTCTATTGTCTTTGATTTTTGGTGTTATTCTCGCATATTGTTTTTGTTGTTGCGAATGTTGTCCGCTGAATAATTATTTGATGATAAAGTTTGATAGGTATTATTGCAATTTGCAAGAATAACAGTAAACACTTGTAATGTCTTTGTATCGTATCATGGGAGACACCAGCAGTCTCAATTAATTTTTTATTATAATTTTTAATGTTTTAAAAACTGGACCAAAATTTAAATCGGTAAGACAAAACATTTAAGGTTTAAAAGGTTCAATTGAGATTAAATTATCATAAAACTAGTTAAAGATTGAATAAAAGAAAAGAATTTGAAATATAATTAAAAGAGACTGTACTTACTTATAAAAAATTAAAATTTAATTGAAAAATGAGATTGTTAAATAAAAATTTATATTAATTTATGAAAACTGATTGATTAATTAATAAACTAATCGATTTTTAATAATATTTTTAAAATAAGACCGAACCGGTCGATTCGACTGGAATAAACATGAACCGACCTAGAACTTGTTTCCTGCTAGAATTGCAAAGTGTTCGTAACATACACATTAACTAATTCTTCTAAGGATGTACATGAGTCTTGATAGGAAGCTTTTGGTATGTACGGGAATTACTGTTCTTCCTGTAAACTATCACGGAAGTAATTCGGCTGATTATCCCATCCATAACAAAAGTTAGGTTGATCAGTCCAAACATTGTTATAGGATTGAGAATATGAATTAAAGAAAAAATTACTCCTATCTATATCAAATTTAATTTTTATTTTTTTAAAAACGAAAAAAATGAAAAGGTTACCAAATAATTGAAAAGAAATAAATTACGAACAAATATATACCAAACACCAATTAAAATCAATAACAAAAACTAAACACCGCCTGGCAATGACACCGATTGACATGCGTGTCGTAACGTCGGTCAAAATAAAATAACTAGACTACTACTGTAGCAGTGGTGAGTCTAGGTCGATCTCACAGGGAGTGTTCGGTTAGCTTATGAAATGAAATTAATTGATGTTTAGGTAATAGGAGGTTTTGAATTAATAAGAAAATAAAACAAAATAAACGTAATGAAAACAACTTAAAGAAAACATGCAAAAAATGGTAAAATTGGAGAATTCGGTAGGGATCTAGTTCTTTGGTTCAATCTTGGCCTACACCTTAAGGAAGTATAATTCATTGATTTGTTGTTCTTTTATCTCTCTTAGCAATTATTGGGCATAGATTAAAAACAATCTCTGTTAATCCTGATTTTTCCTTAGATCCTAGTTAATTACAAAGCGCTCGCTAATTAACCCTAACTATTGCGAAACCTAGAATAAACTCTTTAAATTTATCCAGACAACTGCCTTATGGATCAAAAAGATAGACCAGTCTAGGTAACAATTACACAAACTCGGATTATTTAACCTATGTTATGATATCTTTAAGGATTCGGAACCATTAGTTGATACACATGAATCAAGAATACAATGATTATGTATTGCATGCGATTCTAGCAATGAGTTTTCATGAAAAATGATTCAATAAAGCATTAAAATTATCATTATTCAAATACCCAATCAATATACACAAGATAACATAATCAATTTCTAATGAGAGAAAGAAACAACAAAACAATAAAAAAATGCTTAACCCGGGTCATCGGTGTCGATATCAGCTCTGAACTGGTGTCAAAAACTTAAGCTTCTATAGGTCTCTCCAAAGAAAATGATTTAGCCCACTCAAATATCCCTACCGAAGCCCCCTTCGTTTCTCTTCTCACTACCACAAGCTACTTTCTCTCCATTATTCACCAATGGGATAATTAAAGATGATGGTCCGTTTACACTATCCACGCAACTTTCTTTCCCACAGCTCTCTTCACTCTTCTCTTACGCCACTCTTTTCTGTTTCTATCGCCACTCCTCTTTATTGTTCTTGATTTGAGGAATAATCTCTATGGACCACCGTCACTATTTATTCTTCACTTAACCCTCACGCACCTTCTTTATACTTTGGCCAAACGTCTACATTTTATGCATAATGTTTGCATGAAACGTAGACATGGCCTGTGTTTTTTCTTTCATTATTTGGCTTGTGCGTTGTCGTTTTCTAGCTACTGGCATGTTGGTCCATCTGTTGTTGTTTCCTTCATGCTTTTGTTGTCGTTTTGATATTTTCCTTTATCCACCGTGAGTGTTGATTTCCAGCAATCCTCTTCCATGGTTTTTATTCTTTATACCATTTTTTCATACTTTATCTTGTCTTCCCTTTCTCTAATCTTCTTCTTCTTGATCCATGAAGAGAAGTGAAAATTATTCTTCAGAAAATAGTCCAAATGTAGTGCTTTCGACTCACTTTAATTTCTTTGTTTCCAAATTGTACTTAAAATCATATATGAATTAAAGTGAGAATCTTAAGCATTTTCATATCATTAATCGATAAGTATAAATGATTAAATGTATCAACAATTAAACATGTATCAATGAACATATAAGGGAGTGTCTTTTGACTTAAATGTTTCTTTGTTTATGTCTTTATTGATTTAATCACTTGAGATATTATTTTCATCTTTATTATCATTCGTTGTAAAAATCCTCTGTTGAGGATGAGGTGGTCATGCTGTTAGGAGTGAAATACTTTCACGAGGTGTGAGTTTGAGTGGGTAGCATTAAGGGTTGAGTTGTGTCAGCTCAGCAAAGCCTTTTGTAAGACTATTGTACTTGGGTGATAGTTGATTAATCTAGGTGAGGGCCTTGCAGACGTAGGCTGTGTGCAATGAATTGTGTTAACAAATTTCGTGTGTTGGTTTATTTGTTGCATATTAAGTTTTTCTGTATATGTTTAAATTCTAGAAAATTTGTGGTTACTGATCTAGTTTCTTTTTGATAAGCAATCGTCAGTTTTAGTTTAAAGCAACTACAGCAAAACAGAAACTTTGCGGAACATCGACCTTTAGGCTTTTCATATATAATGTTAATGCTTATTTATATTATGAACCTTGTTTCAATTATTGCGAGTCCAGTGATTTATTGTGAATATTATATCTACTTTCAGTCCTCTTACATTCATCACTGTTGTCATTAAACTGTTCAATGTATGCTTGATTTGGTTTTGTAAGGATTTAATGTAGTTCCAAGCTCAATGAATGGCGAGTATGTTGCATAACATAGGTTTTGAAGTTAAAGGTGAAAAAGGGAAAGTTTATAAGCTGAGAATGACACTCTATGGGTTAAAGCAGGCCCCTAGAGCATGGAATTGAAGAATAGACTTCCGTTTCATCGAGAATCGCTTTGAGAGAAACAAAATGAGCCTTCATTCTACATAAAGTAGCAAGGAAAAGATATCTTGCTTATCAGCCTCATTGTAAATGACATGATCTATATGAGTTCATCCTTTTCACTTATTGATCAGTTTCAAACAAGTATGAAGAAAGAGTTTGAAATGTCATATTTGAGATTGTTGCACTATTTTCTTAGTATAGAAGTGAAGCAAATCAAAGATGGAATTTTTTTTCTTAGAAGAAGTATGCATATGAATTGCTTAAAAGGTTTCACATGATGAATTGCAAGGTGATGAGCACACCTATGAATGTGAACGAATAACTACAACTAGAAGATGACACTAAACCAACAAATAGACAACTATTTAAAAGTTTAGTTGGAGGTCTTATTTATTAACTAATATAAGGCCTAAAATCTCTCATTTAGTGGGTGTGGTTTCTAGGTTTAGCACTCTTATACAAAACATCATTAAAGGGTTACAAAATGGGTTTTGCATTATGTTGTAACAACTCTTGATTTGGGTATATGGTATAAGCTATTTTTTAAAAAAATGAAAACAAATTTTTACTATAGTTAAAACTATATCTACATTAGAAAGAGTTCAAGGAATTAAGCCTACCATCATATTTACAATATGATAAAAAAAAACCTTAAGTAAGGCAGTATAATTGTCTGTAAGATAGACAACAAAAAGAAACAATTAAAGACATCGCTTATACTTCATCTCCATGAAAAGATTGTGGTGGACATTGCGTGCCAAGATATATTTTCTTGTTTATAAGGGTCGTTTAACCCCCAATTGTTGGTATTTGGGATTTTTCTTTCTCTTCCTTATTGTTTTCCTTTTTGAAGTTTTGGACTGCACATAAAATCTTCTGAAATGTTAGGGACTTAGGATGTAGTTGATGGAGAATCACAATCCTCTTCTGCCAAATCTAGACTACTTTCTTGAGGGGAAACTATTTTCACAAAAGTAGAAGAATTACATTTCGATGCCAAGACATGCTCTTCCCTAAAGATGTTCTACATTCTAAGAGATGGTATGCCCAGTACCCTAATTTTCCATACAACCATCACTGAAATTTACCATTTTTGTCTATTCTTCGTACTCCAGCCTCGCCTTAAAATTCTCATTTTGCCTAACAGTTGCTGATGGAGTTAACATGTTGCCCAATCCATCTGACAATGCTCTAAATATTGTGAGGTGAAGTGATCCACTCCACTGTCCAGACTCTCCATATTGTCTACACTGGAGTTATCAATAGGTGTCTATTCTGTATTTGCAGGCTAATCTAGAGATGCTTTAGTAGCAATATTTTTAGTTATCTCAATATGTTCTAAGGGAGTTTTGTTTAAGCATAATCCATTTGACAATTTCCTTGGGACTGAGAATTATTTGCAACAACAGTTTCAGTCCTCAAAATAACTAATTGCTTACCATTGTCTACAACCTAGTCCATTTTTCTCAGCAAGAAACCTTTAGTTGACTTCACCATTAATGTGTATAACTTCATCCCCATTCAAGACAGATTCTTTAGCACTCGCATACTCCTTTGGAGGATCGAATTTAACAGAATTAAGAAGATCATCATACAGGATTGAGAGATTCTACCTGTAGGAATCCATTTCCTAGTAGAGTTACTAGGGTTCTATGGATAGTTTATTTGTATTTCAGCTCTCTCCAACTCTCTATTATATCCTAGCTGAAGAACAGGAAGACAATTTGGAAGTGGAGTATTCTTCAGTATTTCAATACAAATTTTCGTATAGTAGATTCTTTCCATGGAGTTAGTTATGTGTCCATACACAACGACTTCCCTAGTGAACTAGCCAAGTAGCTTAAACTCTCCACTATCTAAAAATCCAACGGTAAGTTGTGAAATTGAACCCGCATGGGGAGATCATTGAACTACCCCCAATCTATCTCCATTCCTTTCCGCCACTTTTGTATAAACAATGGTTGGTCACCAAAATGCCATGGACCTATTCCATAATCTCATTCAAGCAAGAATCATCAGAAAATTTGAATAATGACATACCATCTTCACGTAGCATCATTTTTTGCACTCTTTTCTTACCCCATCTGGCCATAGCCCAAGCATTAATTATTTGGACCAGAAAAGTCCAATTAAAGCCAATGACCATGCTTGTGCTCTAACCTTTAGGAGCTTAACCGGAGGCGTTAATACTCCATCTTTTAAAACATTTTGATAATATTTGAGGGTACCCTTTTGATGTTGAGTGCGTAACTTGTTTCGCCAAGCACCCTCACTTTGGGAGTCAATCAAATTTGTCCCAAATGCACCTAGGAAAAGAACAAAGAAAGACCAAAAAGATATATTGTGATAACAAAGCAACAATAGCAGTGTCAAAGAATCCTTTTCATTATGTAAAGACTAAGCATATCAATATAATGGTGCACTTTATTAGAGACTTAGTCATCGAAGGAAAAATTGTCCTGCTATATTGAAATATTGAGGAAAAATTGTAGATTTCCTGACAAAACTATTAACAATGAGAAAATATGAATATTTGAGATCCAAGTTTGGAGTATGCAATTTTGGAAAAGGGGGAGTGTTGAGAAGTGATCCACGTGATAAGAATTAGATAGTCATGCACATTTTTTTGTTTATTTTTTCCCTTTTGCTATTACTATAAGTTGGGCATGAAACTATAAATAACTGGAGTCTATTTTCTTTTCGTTATGCATTATAAAGCCTATTTAAAAGGTTGTTTGTGTTTTAAGGATAGTGTGGTTAATGTATGGTTTCAAACTCTGAGTTCCTAATAGCCATCGTAATCATATATTGTTCTCTTTCATAAAATATAGAAAATGCCAAATTCATTATTCCAACTTCTGTCCCTTTTTCTCCAGTTGATGTTGAAGAATAATCCAAAGTTTGTTAGTTTTTGAATCTAAAGAAGATTTAGTAGTTGTTGAAGTAGTTAGCAAGTTACTATTAGTAGAAGATCTGCTAGTTGATTTATTTCCTATTTTTTAGCTACTCAGTTTATGACTCAAACTTTTTTTTCTGTAAGCCTATATAAGGCAAGTTTCAGATTAATAAGTATATATTCTCTTGCATTTTTTTTCTACTTTTTTTCTCTGTTAATTTCCTACATTTTAGTAACAAAGACAAGTTGCAACCTAGGCTTCTGTGTTCATTTCAGCAGTAAGATGGCCTTAATCCGTTCTGCAGCACATGTTTCTCAACGTCAAATTCCCCTTTTCAAAGGTGATTGCTATGAATTCTCTCAAATTCCCCTTTTATGAATTTTGCTGTGGGATCTTGTTAAGAAAGGGAACACCAAAACAATTCTAGAAGAGATAGGAAGCAGGGAGATTATGAAGAAAGACGCAAAGACCTTGTTCTTCATTCAACAAGTAGTGGATGAAACTATATTCTCAAGGATTGCATTAGTACGTCAGCAAATGAGGCATGGGACATTCTCAAGACTGAGTACTAAAGTTCCGCCAAGGTAATCAATGAAATTACAATTTCTTTGAAGAGATTTTGAAATAGTAGTTATGAAAAATAATGAGACAATACAACAGTATTGTACTTGAATCTCATCTATTATTAGCCAAATGAGAGCATATAGTGATAAAGTGACTGATGAGACTGTTGTTGCAAAGATTTTAAAGAGTTTATCTTCCAAGTTTGATCATATGGTTGTAGCCATAGAGGAATCTAAAGATCTGTCCACCTATTCAGTTGATGAACTCGTGGGATCTCTGTAAACATGAGGTCAGAATTAACAGAAATATACCCAAGGAAGAAGAGTAGGCTTTTTAAGTTCAGGGGGAGCAAACAAGGTTCTCGTTAAACCGAGGCAGGGTATAAGTGCAGTCCAATGCACTTATTGCAAAAAGTTTGGACACAGAAAATAATTGTTGGAGCAAAAAAAGGAAAGCACAATATGTAGAAGAAGAAGAAGAAGAAGATTACTTATTTATGACTTATGTAAGTCCCCAAGCTACCTCTAAAGAAGTTTAGTACCTTGACAGTGCTTGTTCAAATCACTTGACAGGAAATAAAGCATAATTTATGGAGCTATATGAGACACAAAAATCCTAGGTCAGATTGGGAGATGGTAAGCAGGTTCAAATTGAAGGGAAGGGAACTATTGCTGTTAACGTTGATAGGAAAGAAAAGATAATTCAAAATGTTCACTATGCACCAAATTTGGCTCATAATCTGATAAGTGTGGGGCAATTAGTCGATTAACGTAATTCTGTCATGTTTGACAAAAATGCTTACACTGTTAAGAAGAAAACAAGTGAAGTGCTGTTACAGGCTAAGATGAGTGAGAACAAGATGTTTCCCATAAATTTCTCATGTAAAAAAACTCATGGGATGATAAGTAGCAGATATAATGATCCTGAGGTATAGCACCAACATTACGGTCATCTTAATATCAAAGGTCTACAATTACTTTTAAGCAAAGGAATGGTAAAGGGTTTACGTACAGTTAAGGAATTGGATCATGTGTATAAAGGTTGAGCTATGGGAAAGCAAAAGAGAAGGTCCTTCCCTGTAAGACAATCAAAGAGAGTAGAAGAAAAGCTTGTGCAACTATATGCAGACATTTGTGGTCCCATGAGAACAGAATCACATGGTGGTAGTAAGTATTTTTTTGTTTTTTATTGATGATTTTTCAAGAATATGTTGGGAATATTTCCTCACTTACAAGTCTGAAGCGTTTGGGTGTTTTAAAAAATTCAAAGCACTCACTGAAAAGCAAAGTAATGAGAAACTGAAGGCATTAAGAACTGACAAAGGAGGAGAATTTTATTCCATAGAGTTCAACAAGTTTTATGAAGAGCAAGGAATTAAGAGGGATTTTACAGCTCCCTATACCCCAAAACAAAATGGTATAGCTGAGCGTAAGAACAAGAATGTGGTTCAAATAGCTCATTCCATGATGAAAGCAAAGGATTTCTTAGATGAATTCTTGGCAGAGATTGTTGCTACTGTAGTTTATTTGATCAACATTTCTCCTACAAAAACAATGTGGAACAAGACACCCTTTGGAGCCTGGTATGAATTCAAACCCTCAGTTAGTCATCTTCAAATTTTTGGCTCTTTGTGTTATACTTTAGTGCCTTCTCTTCAACATAAACTTAAGTCAAAGACAAAGAAGTACATCTTTGTTGGTTACTGCTCCAATTCAAAGGCATATAAATTGTTTAACCCAGAGAAGAAACAGATTTTGATTAGTCGAGATGTTCAGTTTGATGAAAAATTGGACTTTGGAGAAGTTGGTATAAAGAAGATTCCTATCTTGGACACACCACTTCAAGAAGAACAGTTGGAAGCAAGGGATAAAGAAGCTAATTGTGATTCAGTAACCAGCAGCAGCGGCTCATAATCTCTAAAAAATGAAACTCAAAATGAGAAGGAGCCTCCTCAATTGCACAAGAGCTAGCGTGGCCTAATTCCTCGACGAAGGTTTTATATCGAAGGAGAGGATTATGCTTATTGTTCCACATTTGCAATGTTCACTGAAGATCCACGATGCGTAGATTCTGCAATGGAAAATGAAGTGTGGAAGAAGGCAATGAAAGAAGAATTATCAGCAATTGAAAGGAATGAGACCTGGAAACTTGCAAATTTATCAAAAGGGAAGAAGGCCATTAGTCTGAAATAGATATTCAAGACCAAATATCATTATGATGGAAGCATACAGAAGCACAAAGCTAGATTGGTGGACCATGGATATGTTCAAGAACTTGGAGTTGATTTTGAAGAAACTTTCTCTCTTATAGCAAGGTTTGAGATAGTGATTCTTGCACTTGCAACTCAATTACAGTGGACTGTATTTCAGTTTGATGTTAAGTCTGCATTTTTTAACGAAGATTTGAGAAAAGAAGTGTATGTGTAGTAAGTAGAAGGATTTGTGATTCCAAGTGAAGAAAACAAGGCATACAAACTAAGAAAAGCATTATATGGTTGGAAGCAAGCCCCTCAAGCATAGTATAGCAAGAATGATGAGTTCTTTCATCATAATGGTTTTTAGAGAAGTTTAAATGAGCCAACCTTGTACATTAAGAAGTAAGGTATGGAAGATATTATAGTGGTTAGCTTATATGTCGATGACATGATTTACATAGGATCATCAATGCAGCTTATTGATGAATTTAAGAATGCTATGATGAGTATGTTTAAGACGACAGATATAGGAAGACTCAATTACTTTCTTGGTTTAGAAATCAAATAAACCAAGAATGGCATATTTCTTTCACAATAGAAATATGCTACTGATGACATGCTAAGTTGTAAATCTGCACCAACTCCAATGAATGTGAATGAGAGGTTGACTGCTAAAGATGGCATAGGAATGACAGAAGCAAGAAAATATAGAAGCCTAGTGGGAAGACTCATCTATTGATAACTTGTATTTTGTGCATGTTATTTATGTGTGTTTTATGTTCTTTTGATAGGTTTATGTGAGGTTTTGCTTATGTTTCTATGGTAATTCATGTCTATGTATGTTCTAGGTGATGAAGTACCAAAGTGATGCAATTTGGAGTGAATTTGGCTAATCTGGATCTGGACAGAATTTCAACATGACCATGTTGAAGGTGTCGCAACGCTGGCAGATTGCTACCTGCAAATCTCGAATTAATTACCTTGGGATTTGGACCCGAATGACACGAACCCTTATGCTGGATGAAGTCAAGTTATTTTTTAGCCCATTGGAGCTTTATTTCATGTTTTAATTGGGGCCCATTTTGTTTATTGTAAAGAAAGAAAACGTAGACTAAGAATAGACTTACTTTTAGAAAAGAGACGATGGTCAACTTTTAGCTTTAGAAGCAACAGCGACAGTAGCTCTTGGGGGTGGGAAAAATACAACAACTCTCCTCTAATAACATTGTCTTTTAATATTGCTATGCATGGCTAACCTTTGATCTAGACAAGGTATCTAATGTTCGATTAATGTAATTCGTGAGACTCCTTTGATTTAATGGCTTTTGTCTATCTCTTATGTTTATTTGATCTCCGAGCTTTAATCGATTTATTATTGCCATGTTTGTTGATTAATGAGGCCTATTAATTGATTGACTTGATGATAAATTGCCGAATAGATTAGTGAATCCGTGATTTCTATCTATCGAAGTGGCGAATTAATTTCAATTAAGAAATTAGTGAGATTAAATAATTTAGTCTAAATAGATTGTCGCTTTTCCGATTCTGTTGGCTAAGACAAAGGTCCATTAGAGTCTACTGCTGCCATAGATTATATTCTGCAGAGCTTTAATCAGGAATAGTCTAATTGGTTAGGGTAATAATCTACGGAGCTTTACTCGGGGTTATCGAATAATTACGAATGGATTGGTAGATATGTGTTGTTCACTGTCTACTATAACTTTGTCCATAAGAATGAACTGAATTTATGTTTTCGAGACTATGATTGGATTACAGTATCGAACGGAGGAGTACCTTAGCTAGGTCTTTCTTTATATTGTTTTCAATATTTATTTTAATTACCTTCTGCGTGACTTCGTGTTTTAAAATAAATCATCCCTAAATCAATTTTGTTTATTTTTATTATTTCCGCACAATGAACAACTTTTACACTGACTCTGTGGTTCGACCCTATTCACCGCTTTACTCGTTTAAGTGTTCTAGAGTAGGAATTTATTTTTTCTGGTTTGACCTGCCATCAAATTTTGGCGCCATTGCTGGGGACCAGTGTTTATGTTTTTGTTTGTTTGTGTTGCTAATCATTTTTTTCTTTTTCTCTAGTTTTTTGCATCCACATTGTGTTTCTGTAGGTGATTTATTGTTTGATTCGGAGATAGAAAAGACCGCAAAATAACTCAGGAAAGCTACTAAATTGTGCAAAAGATAAGCTTCTACTTCTGCGCAAGTCTTGCCTGACCAAACTGAGAAGTTGCCTACCTTTGAGACCGAATTATTGGAAGGTTTTGAAGAAGCAGAGATAGCAAATTAGCAACCTATTCCACTTGTGCAAGTAGCCAGAAATCGAGCTTCTACAACTTTGAGGGATATGCTTGCACCATGAGTAGAGGATCAACCTTTATGTATTCAGTATCAGACTGTAGATGATGGGTTTGAGTTGAAGGCTGGGTTGATTTAGGCTTTGTCGAAGTTTCATGGGTTACCTTTTGATGACCCGAATAGACATCTCAAGGATTTTCATGTGGTTTGTTCTAGATTCAAACCGAGAGGCATAACAGAGGATCAGTTGAAACTGCGTGCTTTCCCTTTTTCTCTAGAGGGTGCAGCTAGGGACTGATTGTATTATCTTTCACCTGGGACAGTGGATACATGGCCTGATATGGCGCGGTTATTTTTAGAAAAATACTTCGTAGCTTTCAGAGCTGCTAGTTTGCTCAGAGAGATTTGCGGCATCAGATAAAGAGATACAGAAAATATGTATGAATATTATGAGAGATTCAAGAGGCTTTGTGCAAGTTGTCCTCAATATGGAATTACAGAGCAGCTCCTTATTTAGTACTTCTATGATGGGATGATATTGAATGATAGGAAAATTCTTGATGCTGCTAGTGGGGGAGCCATAGTGAACAAGACACCTTAGGAGGCCAGAAGCTTAATTGCCGCAATGGCTGCAAATCTTCAGCAGTTTGGGTATCGTTCAGAGACACACACTCGCGGTGTCCATGAGGTAAGTAGTTTTAAACTCGAAAGTAGACTTGAAAAGATTGCTGAATTGCTAGAAAGACAAGTTATTAATTCTTCCAATGCTAATAGTGTCAATGCAAATTCTATAACCAAGGGACCACAAGTCCCTATTTTCCATATTTGTGGATTTCAAGGCCATTTTATTAATGCTTGCTCGACTCTGCAAGATGATACTGTGGAAGCTTACGTCAATGTAATCAATGATAATTATCAGTCTCAGAAAAAATATAATCCCTATTCGAATACTTTAACCCAGGATGGAGGGATCATCCCAATCTGAGATATGGGAATGGGTAGTAAGGTCAGAATAGTCAGCAACATTAGCCTCAATAGCAGCATCCAAGGCCTAACTATGGTAATCGAATTTCTACCTTGGAGGATCTTATGTCACAGTTGATTACAGCTCAATTGACGACCAATACGCAACTACAGAGTTTGTTTCAGTTTCAGAATGATTCATCACAATTTCAGGCTCAGAATAATAAAATTTTTCAAGAGTTGAGGGAGCAAATTAGTCAACTGGCCACTGCACACAATCAAGAGAAATTGCCCTCCCAACTTACTGTGTATCCTAGGCAGAATATTAGTGCCATTACCTTACGTAGTGGAAAAGAAATTGAAAGTGCTGGAGGATCGCAGCAACTTCAACATGACCATGTTGAAACTTTCAAACCAGAAAAAGAAGCTGAAATCGAGAAAATCGTGGCAGCTAATCCAGAAAGACCACCATTTCTACACAGGTTAGACAAGAAGAAGAATTTCTAGAATGATGAGGAGGTTTAAAGAGTTTTTAGAAAGTGGAAATCAACATCCCTTTGCTCACGTTGCTTAGACAAACACCAAGATACGACAAATTTCTAAAGGATTTGGTTACTAGCATGAACAAGATGAGAGGCAATCAGCATGTAGTGATGAGTGAGAATGTCTCAACAGTGTTGTAGGGCAAGTTACCAATAAAGGAAAAGGACCCAGGTATGTTTACCATTCCTTGTAAAATTGGCATTGTTGGTATAGAACAGACTATGCTAGTTTTAGGGGCTTCTATAAATCTTATGCCATTATCTATTTATACTACATTAAATGCTGGTCTGTTGAAACAAGATGGTGTGATTTTAACATTAGCTGATCACACCACTAGGTACCCTGAGGGATTATTTGAGGATATTTTAATGCAGGTAGATGATCTAGTATTTCCTGCAGAATTTTATGTGATGAAAATGGAGGATGAGGAATTTTATGTGATGAAAATGGAGCATGAGGGGTCACCTGCGTCTATGATGATGTTGTTAGGATGCCCATTTTTTAGCCCTTCTAGGATAAAAATTGATGTTCATAGGGGGACTTTAAGTATGGAATTTGATGGTGCCAAAGTTACATTCAATATTAATAATACCATTAAGCTTCCTGTTGATTATTGTACAGCTTTTGTTGTTGATTGTATTAAACCCTTGACCGAGAAAGTTCTCAAGTTATGTGTTGATGATTTTTTGCAGGCTACGATAACTGATAACATTACTCCTATGAAGCTATTAGAAATCGAGACTGAATATGTAGTTCTGAGAGGTAAGGTCCATGCTGTACATGATTTGCAGACATTATAGGTTACGTCTGGTATGTTACAGCAGCCACTGAAGATTGATGGCAACAAATTACTCCCCTCCATTCTTCAGCCGCCAACATTAGAGCTCAAAACATTACCTGCGCACCTCAAGTATGTCTTCTTGGGGGAGGCCGAAACATTACCTGTGATTGTTTCCAATCAGTTGAGCGGTTTAGAGGAAGAGAAGCTTATCCGTGTCCTCAGGGAGAATAAAGAAGCTATTGGATGGTCGATTATAAACATCAAGGGAATCAGCCCTACCATCTGCATGCATCGAATCCTGTTAGAGGATGATTGCAAACCTAACAAGCAACCTCAGTGTCGATTGAATCCACCAATGATGGAGGTTGTAAAAAAAAGAGATAATGAAATTATTAACTGTAGACATGATCTATGCTATTTCAGATAGCAAGTGGGTAAGTCCAACGCAGGTAGTTCCTAAAAAAACTAGCATTACTGTTGTTGAGAATGAAAAAGGTGAAGTAATACCCACTAAAGTTCAAAACGGGTGGTGTGTATATATTGATTATAGAAAATTAAACGCTGCTACCCGTAAAGATCATTTTTCTTTACCGTTTATTGATCAGATGCTTGAGAGACTTACAGATCGTTCTCATTATTGTTGTTTAGACGGTTATTCAGGCTTTCACCAAATTCATGTAGTGCCTAAAGATCAGGAAAAGATGACATTCACTTGTCCGTTTGGCACTTTCGCTTACAATCGTATGCCATTTGGTCTTTGCAATTGTAACATCCCGGTTCAGTAGAACGGGTCGGACCAAAGAAACGGGTCCAAGTGTGGTAAATCAGAGAAATTAGGAA
>JANZXR010000170.1:1111188-1153081 GCA_027575705.1 Erythroxylum echinodendron | reverse complement strand
TGTTCTTGTTTCAGCATTAAATTAGGTGTTGTAACTCTGGAGAAGGCTTTCACCCCATGATTGATAGCATCGTGGAGCTATACCAAAGCATATATTGAGTGTTTGTATCCGAATTATGTCATTTGAATGATTACTGTGAATGATATTTTATATACTTAATTTGTTATAAGATTGTTATAAAGCTTAGTGAACATTTGCTTACATATACCTATTATCCAGTTTCCAATACTAGATGAAATTGTTAACAAGTTTAAAGAAGAGAAATAATAAAGTATTACATAATAAATTACATATGATATGAGAGAACATATAATTAATTAAACTATAAAAGAACATATATCTTTTACTTTTGTTTTTTATCCGAGTGAGACACTCTTTGTCCCGTATATACACATATATAAAAGCACATTATCTTCAAATATATTAAGACATATTAAATTGGGAGTTTTTCTTTAGATATGATTATAAATTACTCATTCTTGTCTAATATTTATACTACATAAATTTTTCATTATTTTTTAATCAAAATTTACTGCTTTTCACTCGAGCAGGACACTCTTTATTCCATACACACACATATATATAAAGGCACATTATCTTCAATCTATTAAGATATTAATAGATTGAATTGAAAATTTTCTAAAGGTTGAATATTTTTAAATTGGTTATCACTTAATTCGATTATACGAGAATTGTTTTTACTTTAATTTTTTAAAAGTCTTAGTATTATTAATTTCTCTCTATATATTTGCTTTTCCGATTAAACCTAAGATCCATCTTAATTTGTACTTGTGCCCCCAAAACTGCGGAATCTTTGTTTGATTAGCCTATTATTTACATCTTGGCTTTGAGCCTATGACAATTAGCTACCTGAATATACCTGACAATTGACATTTAGTAGTCATTTGAACAATCCTAAAAGAACCAAAATTTAATATTTTTGGCAAATCCATTACAAAATTACCGGTAAAATTTGTGTTTTAAATTTCTACTTCTCTTTGTTAATTTATATTTATAAATTGGTGTTTATTTAATTTAAATTCAAATATTATAATATATATCATCAAATGATGAAAACATGAATTTAAATTGAAAAAATAAAAATTTTAATTTTCACATTTATACATCTTATGAATTATTTTCTTTTAGAATATAAAGGAAGTAGACACGCCTTAAAAGTATTACTCCGATTCAATAAATAATTTCCAATCAAATCAAAACACAATTAATTTGCCAAAAAAATCACTTGTATCAGCAAATTGAGATTTCTTGGTTTTTTGTTTCCTTTTTTGTTTCAGCACACCTTTCTTTTTTCTTCCATTAGATTTGAATTGAGGAGAGTTAAGGATATAAATATATAATTGAATGGTATAAAATCCTTTATAAACTCTTCAATAATATATAGGTTTGAAATTTAAATTTTTCAAAAAATGATAATCCAAACCCGATCGACTTAGAACTCAATTAAATAGGACCAAATCTTTAGACTTTAGAAAACCTTGTCAACCCTAATTAAAGTATGACATGACCTATGCCTCAATCTCGACATCATCAAAAACTTAACTTTTATTATGAATCTCCGATTCAGGACAGCCATTTCTCTCTCTCCCCATTACTTTTGCGATTCTCAGTGCTTACCCCAGTGGAAGATGCGTACCGGAGTTTCGTGCTTTATTTAAAATTGGCATTTTGAGTGGTTGCTTCCTTTATTTAAAATTGGCATGTTGAGTGGTTGCTTCCCGATTGGTTTTTGTACAGTTGTGGACTTTTTCCTCTTGATCTTCAAGAGTAGTCGACTAAGTGAAAAACTCTCGCGGTTTCATGTAGAGGTGCAATTCTCATTTTCTTGACAGCGCTTTAAGTTGTAGTTTCATGACAATCTTCTAGTAGCACGCTTGTGGTTAACTTTGGGATTCTTTGATTAGAAAGAAGAAACAGGGTTACTTTCTCTTGATTGATGCCCTATTTTTTTTCTTGATTTAGGAACACTTGTAATTGGGTTTTTTCTGAAGAGATCTTATGTTACTCATGATTTGCTGATTGAATATGTTTGTTACAAATTTGGGCATTAATTTTCGTTCTTCTAGGACAATGCTTAGCTATAACAAAAACTTTCATTGAACTGAAACTCTCGAGTACTTATGCTGGATATTGAACGATTTTAGAGTGATTAGGCACCTGGAGTTTTTATAATCAACTCATGAGTGAGATTAATTAAAGTTTGGTCTGCTTGTTTGTACTACGCTGAATATTTGTTCAGTGGAGAACATGCCGATTCTCACCTTAATTATAGTTGAAAGAGAACTTTTCATTTTACCTTGTCTAGACTACTGTTTATTATTTCAATACAAAGGTTGTATAGAATTCAAAGCATTTACTATGATTTTGGTGTACAATCGGTTAAGTCCTATGTTCATTGCATCTCTACCAGAAAATCTACTACAGTAAGTCATAAAGTTCATGTTAGTATGGTCTTGTACTTCTGATGACTATTCTTGATATAATAACCTTATGATTTACAGGATTGAGGTTCTTTTCGCTTGGTCCACTAGCTATTTCATTCCCTCTATTTTATTTTCGGACTATCTTATTTTATTGTCTTTAGTCTTTATATTACTTTTTATTATTCGTATTATTAGTACCTTTAATTTGAGTATTATTAGTATTATTATTTGCATTTATTTTTATTTATAGCTTTTGGTATTTTTTATTATTATTTTTGTTAAGTGATGTGATTTTTGGATGGGTTGCTTAAAACTTTTTTTAAACCCTATTTATTTATGTATTTATTGAATTTTTAGTTACATAGATTTTTTTGTGCTAGTCTTACCTTTTCTCTGTGACTTGCATCATTATTATATTGTCTCATTTGAATGCGGGTCTACCGGAAACAGCATCTTTACTATATAAGAGTAAAGCTGTGTACTATCAGACTTCTCCAAACCTTGCTTCATTGCTGGATTTTGGACTGGGCGCTGATGATGATGGACATTGCCATTATGCCCCTTTGAACTCTTCTTGTTAATATCTAACTATTCCTCACATTACAACAACACAATCCCAAGATTCTAATTTTTCTTTCGTATGTTATGTATGTAAATAATAGGAATGTATAGGAAGAAACTCGTGGGTTGCATGCAAATTGCTTACAAATAATATAAGGGGTCTCTGAACACAAAATGGAACATTGAGTCATTTGAACAGTACAAAGAGATGATACGACTTACGTAATTCCAACTTTCGTCTCATCTTAATTCGATAATGTTGAAAAAATAGATAGTAAAAAATAATAATAAAAGAAAAAATAAAAATAAAAATAAAAAATGTTTAAACAATTAAGTACGAGAACTATTGATTCATTATTAAATAATATGATAATAGTTTATATTGTAAAAGATTTCGTATGTAGTGTAAAACATTTTAAAATGATCACTTAATTTTTAAAATTTTCAAAAAAACTCCTTTTATTTTACAATTTTTCAAAAAATCTCTTCTCTTAAACTTAATTAACAACAAAAATTCACAATATAGATATTAGACTTGGATTAATCAAATATTATTTACATAACGATTGGATATTAATTTTTAAACTCGAGTCAAATTAATTAAATTAATAATTTATTATAGTTATCATAAATTATTAATATAAATCAATTTTAATTAATTTGGGTAGTTTAACAATTAAGTTGAGTTATAATATTAGTGAAATTTTATTAGTTCATATCTAATGTTCATAGTACTTTTGTGTTGTTGATATATTTTTACTAAGACTAAGAGAAAAAAATTTGTCAAAAAAATAAAAATTAGAATAAGTTTTTCCAAGAATTTTAAAGATTAAGAAAATTTTCTAAAATTTTTTTATACTATAAAGAAAGTTTATATCTTATATATATATATATATATATTAATGAGTACAATTTTATTCAAACAAGTTCCTTATCAAATTCAATTTAATCATGACTCTACTAAATTTTAAAATCTTTTCAAAAATCAAAATTTACTAAAGATCATGTCCTCAAATAAGACTGATTGTATTGACATATATTTTAGTATCTCAAAATTCTAAACTTGTATGTCAAAATAAATACAAAATGATAATTCTAGAGGAGCAAATGGAGAATTCAAGAGCATAGAACATCAAGTTTTGAGGAACTGTAGTTACCAAAACATGTCTGTCAACTTATTGTCTCTATCTCCAGACACTCTAGATAGACATATCTATTTATAGCCCCACTCTTCTGCTTGTTGAACACACTTCATTACCAGTTCCAAACACCCCTGAGAAAGCCTCAGATTGCTTGATAAAAAGGTCAGGATACAATGGATTGTGTCAAAAAGTTAGTCTGCATAGCTCTAGCGTGCATTGCAGTAACTTTGGCAATTAGTGTGGAGGCCGAAATAAATTGTGCCAAAGTGTTCGAAACTCTGGAACCGTGTCTTGGTTACATTCGTGGTAGGGGCTCCTCAACCCCATCTTCAGATTGCTGCGATGGGGTTAACACCGCCTTCCATAATGCTAAAACTATTCCTGACCATCAACAGACATGCCAATGCTTAAAAGATGCTGCAAATAGATTCCCTAAGATGTTTGATGCCAAACGTGTGGCTGTTCTTCCTAGCTCATGTGGTGTTAATCTTCCTTACAATATCTCTACATCTATTGACTGCAAGAGGTGTGTGCATATTATCAATAATTTAATCATGTTCTTACATCTGATCTTGCAGGTTTCTTGGCACCTGATCGTTTCCTTTATGTTTCAGGATTAAATAGTGAGGAAGACACCCATCCCCATGAGACAGGACCATTGTGAAACTATCAGAAATCATTTGCTTATTATGTTTGGTCTTTTCTGGAATAATCTCACGGATCTGAATCACGTTATCAAATGAATGGCAGAAGCTTATAAGCAAAGCTGCCAGAATAACATTCAAGCTGAATATAGAACTCTCATATAATGCTCAATTCGTAATTGTATCTTCTTAATTTGTGGGGTTTGTTTCATTGTCTCTGAAAAAGTTTCCTGAAGTTTGAAAGGTTAGTGAATTTAATAACAAACCATGCATGTGTGCATGTTTTTAAGATTGTTACCAAGTATATGACAGAAGAACCAACGGAAGCAAATTCTGAAAATTCAGAATCCTAAAACGATTAGAACAAGAAAGGAAAAGAGATGAGAGACTAATTATAGCATCAAAACCACTCAAGTACTGGTTCTAACAACAACGTTTCTGAACACTGATATTCTTCATTTTGTTCTCAATCTCCAGGCACTATACTTTTCCAACTCCAAATATCTTAAGCTCGTGTAAACAATACAGCTGAACTTTGAATATAGAAAATCAATCAAATGAACTGAACATAGTTGCAAGTAGAATAATAAGCGGCAATCTGCTGAAAAACGCCAATTTCATCTATATACTGAAGAATGAAGCACAGAAAGTGCCAATTTGAGACACACCATGTCCTGACAGGGAACTGACCGACTACAAAGAGAGGTGAGGTGAATATAGGATATGAGTTGGTGTTTATATGGAAGACAATGTGAACACAAAAGGACATCATAAAGAGGGAATACAGAGAAACAAGAACAGGGTTTTATCTGTTCTCAACAATAAAGGTATTTTATATATCATTCCTCAGTGCATGTGGATGCTACTGTTTAATGTGCTCTATTTCCTTCACACACATCTTTGAAGGATGGCTGAATGCAACCTAGGAGTAAAACTCAATCTTAGCCATGTCGTTGCTCCTGTTATGGAACTAAATATCATTGCTATATGTTACCTTGGGAGAAATAGCGGACCATATATAGAGCAGAATTGCTTTTATCAGTTAGAATTCCACTTTCTTGAACTTGATCATGCAGATAGGCATCTGTTAAACTGTCATCTGAACTAAAATCCAGATATAGAAGGCTAGTGGTCCAAACTTGGTGATGTTACTAAGAGACTTAAGATCATTAAATCACAAGATTGCATGTGCCTTGGATTTTGGAGTGAGGGTAATAGTTTATGCTTCTTCTCTACGTTGTAGAGAGTTCCTTTAACCTGAATGCATGTTAGAGCAATCCACAATGCCATCAAACTAGGGCAACCTTCATGAGCCTATCAAGGTGAAATAGTATCAAAACTGTGGTCTGCATAAGACATTTTTACATGTACAACACGTATTTCAGACATTTCTCTCCCAAAATTCTATCAAGAAATGATGACCAAACATTAAAAGAATGTAACAGAAGCATCCCAACGACTAACAGTTCTATTTTCACTACCAATAGCTGGAAAGTTGATAGGGATGTTAATACCATAAGAAAATGAGGTTTAGCCCTCTGCAATCTAATTGAAGATCAAGGGTTGAAAATTTGGAACTTCATATGCGTCTCGTTTTCCTTGGAGATGACATTGAGCATTGAAGTTTGGTCTAGAACTCACATTTATCGGTAACTACGTCTTGGGCTAGGTTTTGTTAGCGCCTCAAGAAACATGAACATCCATCTATCTAACATTCCTGCAAGAGAACCACAATTGTATCCATACATGTCATAAGAGAAGGAATTTATATTCATATTGTGCACAAGTAGCTGATCCATCATGTATTAGCTTGGCCATAAATATTGTGACTAATTTATTAATTTGGTTCAATCTCATTCACCATGAGAATTCAAGCTTATGTAGATCCCTATAAAAACAGCATTCCAAGTGCTTAAATCAGCAAAGATAAAATTAAATTTCAAGCAATTCCACCTCCTCAAAGAACCTAAGAGAGTCCATTTCTATCCCAGTGTACAAGCACCACCCTACCAATTTGTTGGAATCTGCCTCCTTTTTTGAAGTTTAACAAAGCACACCATTTAAATTGTAAGCTTACCAGTTAGGGCAAATGTTCCACCTAAAACTGCACAAAGACGAGTAATGAAGTGGAGAAAACTGCGCCTTTCTTCTTTTATCGTTACAGTGATAGGGGATAAATCATACAAGAAGTAAACAGCTGCGTAAATGGACAATTGTTCAAAGTTTTAGTATTTAAATCAAGTTCAATTGGGGAATATGATGGAAATTCTAAATAAATCCAACCTGGCCATGACCTATCAAATTCAGTCATAGGGGTGAAATATTCAGTGACAGAGAACTGATTTGTCGGCAACACTTCTTTTGAGATGTATCTGTACTCAGTAGGAACAATCTGCCAACACAAAGCAAAAGCAAAATGCATCACATGTACAGGTTACATCAATCAAGGGAAACCTAGAATCAAAACCAATAATCTTCCAGGTCCTTTAAAGAAAAGCCAGTCAAAGAATCTTTCCAGGGAAATTATAACATAAGAAACTTCACGAAACCTTCTTTAGAACTAATCTGAACCCTACAGTCAACAACCTAAATCTTCATCTCAAAATACTGTAAAATGCAATGGACTGAAAAGATTATCCAACTTGTCAATACATAAGAGGTTGGCTAAGGTTACAGCATCTCGCCAGGGGCTCTAAGGGAACATTGAACAGAAAAGGGAGGAAAAATCAACTTTATACCTAAAGGACATGATAAACACTAAAAAGAATGGTTTTAATTGTCACAACGGAAATGGCAATTTAGATGCATCAAAGAGAATCTACCGTTCACCTTTGACAGTGGTTTAAATCCTGCTTCATGCCTCCCTTCCCAAATGCATGAGATATTTCTACTCGGTATTACTATTGCATGACAAGAACAGAGAGGCATGCTAAGTCAAAAAGAGGCGACGAAATGCCGTCGGGCTTTCAAGGAGTGGCCATAGTTTTATTGTCCCTCTGGGATTCAGAGTTAAAGCGTTAATCACTTAAATTAACCTTAGAAAATATATCCTTAACACGCCAGCTGTCAATTCCAACTCAGCATCATGGCCCAAGTCAAGAGGGCAGGAACCATAATTATGAAACAGATTTACAGTTTTTCCTAGCACCCCACCTTAATGTAATATTTGAAAATTCCACTTCCGTCATGCAGAATTCGCACTGTCCCATCTAGAGGGTTGTGAATTCCTGGATATTTTGGGCCAAATGATAAATCATGAATGATGTGGCTTACATTCACATGAATAGAACCTTCAAAGATCTGAAAGTATAAATTGAAGGAATTAGTTTCACAGAAAAAATTATAATGTTAATGCGCAATTATTAATAACATAAACAAAATAGAAATTGTCATCTAGCCATGTGGCTGAATGGAGGACGTTAAAAGCTCCTTCTCTATCATGATTTCAATCCTGGTGGCACCTTTATGCTTTCCAATGTACCAACAGAAAGAAATTATCAAACATCTTTCAGATTAAAATAGGAACACTAGAAATATTTTTAAGAAACTAAGTGATCCTCCAACAATAATAGTCCTGACCATTTGAGCAACAAATATATTTAGGCCATGAACTGAGATATGAAAGTTTCCAGCAACCCTTTGGACATCAAGAACACCATAAACCTGCAAAGAAATTGAGCCAATTGATAAACGAGCAATAATGACAAATTAGCTCCTGAGAATAACAGAAGTACTAAAGGGTAGATACCCGACATCCTTCTCCATGTGCCAATGCCTGCTTCACATTCTTGATCAATTTTTCAGCCTCTAGATCAAAGCCATGAGTATGATGATTTGATTCACCATCCCCATGATGATCATTGTGATGATCTGATCAGAGTCATTAATGAGGCACCAATTATCTCAACAAGGTCAGAATAGCTAAAATATTTAGGGACTTTGAACTGAATTGAAGCCCTCTTAGTAACAGATGAAACTAGATATTACCAGGCGGCCATGTAAGCTACATACATCTTTCAGTATATAGAATAAGTTGTACAAGAGAAGGAAGTATGAAAAAACAAAAGAATAAAGACAACATATAAATCATATTTAACAGCATCTAACTATGCACCAAAAAGAAATCTTTATCCCATCGATAATTACAGTACTTGGAAAACTAAAATGGATTATTCAGTAAAACAACAATTCCCCGTAAATTTTTCCCATTTTCTCTTATGATTGAACCCCATAGTAGATCAGTCCCTACAAAATGGTTATCGAACAAATAATCCAAGACTAATCAACAGAACACCAAACCCCATCATAAGCATCTGTGAAAAGTTTTTGTTCATCAAAGAAATAATTTAAGATCATGCACATAAGATCAGACTAATTAATACTAGACCGAGGTAAGATCTTACATGAAAAATTAAATTAAAGGTATACATATGGCATTATATTTCTTCTTAATACAGTACAGGGGATGTAACTAATACGAAAGAAACTGCTGGAGGAGATCAATCAATCTATCTATATTGTCAAGGAACTGTAAACAGCTGAGAATATTTCAGTCTAACCACATATGTAAAGCCACCAATGAGCTCTATATGCAGCAAATAAAGCCATAGCATAATCTCCAGAAAACATCAATTGAATATCTAAATTAAATGACATAAAAAACATTGCATTTCAATCATCCAAAGGAACAAAAATAGAAAAAGAAACAAGAAAATGATTTCAAAGATGCAAATTTAAATCCACCGCATCAATTTCTAAACAAAATAATGAACTCTTCAATGTGAAAAAAAATGTAGAGGAGGATCTCAAAGTTGGAGGAATATCTGTCAAGTCAAACTAGAAAAGAAATGTATAATTTCACAAGCGTACCATGCTTATGACCCTCATGTTCCTTTTCGACAAGGTCCGACAAATACTCAGTGCCAATGATATGACCATGACTGTCAAGTCGAAGCTGAAAAATTTTGACCTGGTCAGGTTAACACATACTATATGCTAGAGATAGGAAAAGCTTATTCCATAACTAGCAGTAAAGATGCAAGTATTAGCTTATATCCAATACAACTAGTACTATTCTTTAAGCATTGCTCTTTCCCTACCAAACACTCTTTGAGAAAAGAGCAACAAAAATAAGAACAATAAGACTCCAGTAAGTGTCTGTGGGTTACGAAGAAAATGATTCATTCTCCATACAAAAATAAACAGTGAGTGGGGTTCAAACCAAATTCTTCAAGCATAATTGTTCACTCATTTTCTTAACAAGAAAAATAGCTATATCTTACTTTCCATATGTTTGTATCAAGATCCACTTCATGCTTTCCCGACATGTCAATGGCATCCACACTTAAGACTGCACAAATTAGGTTTTTGGAAATCCGAGATCAAAAGATATGGAAATAAACAAATCAGCACTGCATCATTATCAGAGATGAAACAGATAAAGGATCAAAATATAAATTCACAATCAGTTCAAGAAAATGGCCAACCATCACATGGTAATGATGGAAACGTCATATTGATGTGAATTGGAAGAGTTTCTCCTCGTTTCAGATCCACAGACATCTGAAAAGTACAGGCAACTTCAGATTATATATGTACTTTTAGTATATAACAACATATACAAAATACTGAAGTTTTGGATAAGATAACTCATCACATGAACAACAAACTACAGTTTACTGACATCATGTTTACAAGCACCTATTGAATATGGGAATTTGTAACCACTAATTCACGTTTGCCTTAGAATTGGCTTGCAAATGAATTGGAAAATGCATCAAGAATTAATTGGCTGAAAAATGAACTGGAAAATCCATCAAGAATGGTTCTCTATCAACTAGGCTTTCAATAATGCTATTAGGAAGTCACACCCAAACAATTAAATTTTTTTTCGCATAACTGATAATTTACATTTTAGATTGTCATATCATCAATTCCTATCATATAGATTCAAGAAATGAAGAGTGCTACTCAAACCAAGCATGTAAGAATGTTTATGTTCAACATATTATTGGTTTTGGAGTGTATATAATAATCCATTGCCTTAAAATAGCAAGAAAAAATAAAACTAGAAGGTCACTTCTAGTTGTGGTGATTTAGTTTGACAATAAAAAAAGGCTAGAATTTTCTGGAAATCACAAGATAATAACTTTCATCATCAATTACAGTGTTTTATTGCAAAAGGTTTACAAGAACTATATTTAGCTTAAAAACAATTTAAATAGAAGAAATTAACCATATGGTTCTTTATAGTCTCATTTCTACCATTTTCCTTAGGATAGTAAATAACTGAAATTCCAAACATTTTCATAGCTTGCCAATCAAATAAACACAATGACACCAAAGAAACAAAGATTGAACACTTACCTGATGAACTGTGTATGTGCTAAGATAATATGACAGCTCATGAACGAACAAAGTAGCCATTATAACAAGACCAACTACAGAAACTACACAAAAAGGGGAAAAGAGTATCAGGAAATTGACCAATAGTAAACTAACCACTAAGAAATTAACTGAATTTATGATGTTTTGCATGCTTTGAGCTAACTCAGACCTATAAACAATTCTAATATGCATGTCACTTTAATTTAAAGTTCGATACGAGATAATTATAGATTTAACCTGTAAAAAAAAAAAAACAGAGAGAGAGAGAGACTATGAGAGAGAAATGGCAGTGGGAAATTTAGATTACCAAAAGCACCGGATTGTGTCTTCTGCAACAAGTGGTCCTCTGCACGAGGAAACGCATCCAGGCTCTTGATAGACTGTTTCAATCCCATCTTCCACTTAACCTTTTCTCCCCACACAATAAACAATCAAATTAACCACTTCCCTGCAACAAAATCAAACTATTTACTATCAGAATCGCATCCCTGAAACAAATTAAACAAAACTAGTCCATCAAACTAAGATCTTTCCTAACAATCTCACAGAATTAACACCAACAATGCACTGCAGGTCATCGACATCAACCAAATTAAGTGGGAAAAAAATTATGAAACAATTCATCAAGCTAATGACTATCGATCAAAGTAATGGCATTCAGAACAGAGAGCACTCTTCTTTTTAATCTCTTTAAACAGATATTCACTTGAAACAGATCAACATGAGAAACTTCATAAAAAAAAGGTAAAAACAAACAAGGGAGTGAAGAAAGTTACTGCAAAGAGCGCGTAAAGAGAAGTTCTGGAGAAACTCGGAATTTGACGTGGTTATCGTCCTACTTGCTGCTGTCTTGGCCCTCTTGGGACTGTGTTCAATAAGACAAAAACATTCACACGCGGTCGTCCTCATGGTTTTACAGTGAGGACTAGTTGCATTTTATATAAAGATGATGATAATAATAATTAAAAGAAAAACTATTTTAGTTATATACAAAACGAATTTACTTTTATATAAGAAATTGTATTATATTAACAATTCTATCAAGAGAAAAAAGGGGAGAATTTTTTAATATTTTAATTATGAAATTTGTGGGAATAAAATTAATATATCATATTTGATATGAAAAGTATGTGTTATTAAAATTTGTGAACAAAATGAATTTTAAGCGGAAAATTGAGAGATAAAAAATGCTTTTTATATTGCTTAAAATGGAAGAAAGCTTAGAAAGTTGAGAGCTCTTAAGTGGAAAATGGAGGGGAACTAACAACAGTCAAAAGGACTGTTGTCTTTGGCTCTGTTCTCACTTCAAGAAGCACAAAGAAAGGAAAGTATGGCTAGTTTCTTGAAGAGACTGGCAACATCTCCTTCTGTCAGGATCACAATTTTGGCTGCTCTTATTGCTATTATAGTTAGATTCAGTCTTCCCATCAACCACAACAACAGCACTACTCTTCAACAGGTCTCACCTCACTCTCCTTTCTTTTTTCTTTCAATAACCACTTTTATTTCAATCTAACGGTTCATTAATTTAATTTAATTTTTTTGTTTTAGCACTTTTTGACACGAAAGTTTTCACCTTTATAGTTATCTATGCTAACCCAGATGTTGAAATGCGCGTTGCGTTGTTCTCAATGTGTTGAAACTGAAGAATTTTGATTTTCCTTTTTCTGGGATTGTTAAAGATTTGAACTTTACCCATCTTGCCCTTGATGGTTTATCTAGTTTGGTTGTGTGCTTTATGTTTGATTAGCTTGTTGGTCATCGAACGTTGACTTGATTCTCGCTTCTTGTTGTAGAGATTGTTCAATGCTGAAGTGCTTGCCTTGTATAATGGAACTGATGAGTCATTGCCTATACTTTTAGGAATTCTTGGGTATGTGAATGTGTTGTATTTGGCATTTATAAATTTAATACCATGACTGGATGAAATTTAATGTATTTGTATCAGATCGGTGTTTGATGTAACTAAAGGAAAATCTCACTACGGTGTAGGAGGGGGTTACAATCATTTTGCTGGAAGGTTTGTGCTTTTGATTGTTCTTTATGCAACTATTCCAACTTTCACATGTATATGATGATGCAATGCAGTTAGCTAAAATATTAGTTCCAAGTTTGATGTTCTTTGATTTTAATTATGCAATGATTTCACAATCCTTCATCTGATAATATTTTGTTGAATAAGGCCTATTGAGGTCTATATGCAGAGTTTTTTCTTATAATTATATTGCTTTCTGTTTATCTCTAATAATTATATTGCTTTCTGTTTATCTCTACTCTCATATATTGACAGCCGAAATCTTTATCATTCCTATATTCAGAGATGCTTCACGTGCATTTGTTTCCGGAAACTTTACAGGTAATTTGGTTAATTGCTGCCAATATTCCTTTGCTTATCTTCTGTGTTTTAAGAACACAAATTCTTGGCAGATTGTTCTGCCTAATATTGGCATATTATTCTGTAAACTTTCTTGCTTACACCTTCTTTATTATTGAACACCAGAACTTCTGGCCACCACTGGTCAGAAATAGCTTAATCGCTGACTTTTTGATTGAACAGAAAATTTTGATGAATCAATGAGATAAATGAATTGACTTTCTAATCACATCTTTTTTCTTTGGCACTGTTTGATTTAGGAGATGGACTCACAGACTCGTTGCATGGTTTATCCAGCACTGAGGTAAATTTTGTTTGTATTCTTATTCTAGATCTAAATATGACAATTTAGAGTGTAGCCTAAATCAAATTTTAATTAAATGGTAGCATTTAATGGCTAGATTAAGCTATACGAAATTTTAGCTTTGGGCCAAAAAGTATATGCAGAATCTTTTAACTCCATGCATACAAGGTAGTTCTGCTCAAAACTTAAAAATAACCAAGTTTAAGAACCATAATTTAAAGATATCAATTTTCTGATTGAAAAACGTTTCCATAAGAAAATGACTGATATGATTTGTGATTTGGATTTTTATTTTTTCCAAACGCATTTTACTCATGTTGAATGTTATAGATTTTTTTCAATTGGGAGAAATACCTCAGAAAAGCAGTGAAGCCAAACATTAGTTAATGTAGTTTAAATAATTGATGAGAAGGTGATCAGGACAAATCTTGCTTAAGAACAGAAATCATTGAATTTCTGAAATCACTACTTTCAATGGGTGTATATGAACTGCTAATGGTCAACAACTTGACAACTTTTTCATGGTGAATAGCAAGTCTCTGTGGTTCTCACTTTGAGAAAACTTTTCTCCATTCATCCTTCCTATAAGAGTTACTTGGATGTATGATTTGCCTTAAAGAATCTCACTGATTGCATGTAGAGAGAAGCTTAATATCAGTACTGCATTGGTATTTCTTGTTTGGAGACAGTATTAGGATCAGCTGCCTTGCCTTTTCTTGCTGAAAGTCAACAGAGTTGCTAGAGATGCCCTTTTAAATTATTAAACATTTACAGGTGAAGAGCATTGTTGATTGGCGGGACTTCTATTTCAGAAGCTATACGTAAGTTGCCTTATTTATGCATATACACATACATATATCCTTAGAGAAACCAACTTCATATGCACAGGCAAGCCCTCACTTACAATCTAACTCATAATGACCCCGTATTTTGTTTTCCTAATGCAGAGAAAATTACATGATGCAATCAAGTAATTACTCAGTTTTTATCTAGTATTTTTCTTCAGTTTCTGAAAAGACTTTGGTTTATCTGCTTAGTTTGTAAAGAGACACCAATTTGCATATGTTTGTTTTCAATTGAATCATTTCTTTTTTCTATTTATGTATTTACTCTGAGTTCTATCTCTGAATCTGGGTGGAAACTTTGCTAGCTTTTGGAGATAACTTATAACCAAATAAGATTTATTTTATATTGTACTGTATTTTCCCAGAGTAAATTTGGTGAAGCTGCTGTCTCCAAGAATGGTGACATTTTGGATATAATGTGAATAATGATGAGAATAACTAAGAAAATGCTGCACAATTTCATTTTCCAGGTTATATCTGCTTGTTTCTGTTGATAATTATTTTTCTGTTGGGAAATAGAGTCATGTCATTACATGCTTGATATATTGCTGGGAAGGTAGTATGATAACAGGTTCTGAACATGTCTTTTGCATTTATCTGTTTTGGAAATGGAAGTTTAATTATCATATATGGAACCCTGTGATAATCTACAATATGTCCCCTTGTACCTTTACCGAAGTCTGCACTCTGAATCGATATTTTTCAAGTTTTTTGTCAGAATTATCCAAACACAGTGACTTCTAGGATCACGTGATTATTTATCGAAGATATGATTTTGTGGAGCACAAATTGTGTGAATGAGGCCAATATTTTGGCTTTTTCTCAATCTTTAATTACTGCTTTCAGATTTGTTGGTAAACTGGTTGGTCGTTATTACGATATTGAAGGAAATCCTACCAAATCTTTAAAAGGAGCAGAAGCAAAGGCTTCAAGAGGTTCTCAACTCTTGGAGAAACAGAAAGTTGAAGAAGCCAAACAACCTAGTTGCAATTCAAGATGGAGTCAGAATGAGGGTGGAGAGGTAAGCTTCTCTTTGAAATTAAAACCTTGCTTATTTTAGAGCTTTCCACGTCAATTTCTATCATAATGCTGATGCAAACTGAAATACAGTTACTAAGCAAAAAAAATTCGCATAAACTTGAAGAAAGAAATAAAAAGTATTCAGTATTGGTTTTCGACAAATTATTCAGAGCAATGAAAGATGTCTTCAGATTTATAATTTACAGAACTAGGAACGTTGGTTTGTTTCAATGTGCTGTAGCAGAATTGTTCTGTTGATACACGATTTTTTGAAACAGGTAAATTTTCCTTATGAACTATAGTCCATAGATTCTGAAATTATTAACAAGTATTGAAGCATTTGTAGAGGGTGTTATGTAGCTCTACAAGCAATCATCGAATCCAGAAGTTCAGGCATGCACTTACTCCTTTAGTACAAAATTTCTCATGTCAGAAACTCAGAATCATAATTAGAAATTTTTGGATGGTGGAACCAATTTTAAACTTGTGTTTTGTTAAACCGCAATATCCAAGCTTTATAGTCATGACTAGTTTTGAGGAGTGTGGTTGACTCTCTGAAAATTGTTGTATTTCTCTAAAACATTGCCATGCTTTGGATAAGCAAATCTCTTTGAAGGTATTTACATAGGCTTTTATCCGCCACTTTGCATGATCATATTCAACAGAGCACATAATAGATGACAATTCTTTTTAACTCAGTGCACTTTCGTACTTCTGATATACTATGTCATGTATTGAGAATATACTCCTAAACGTTTGTGAAAGGTGATTTAACAATAATTTGTGGTATGATTATGAGGCTGCACACCCAACCTGTAGATATAATAAGAAGACATAGGCTTTCTTCTTGTGACGTTAATTTATGTTAAGCTTTAATGCTGGTGCCAGGTCTGGTGTGATAATGGATTTCCAAGGTTAGTTCAGCGACCTATAGAAATTGCCCTGACAGGGAAGATGAGCAAGCGATGTGCATGTTTTAGTGAAGATCAACTAAGCCAGTCAGGGCTGGAAGTGTATGAAGGTTGTGATTATCATGCAAAAACCTGTAGTGTCTGATCCATGTTAAATTACTTGAAATGACTTTCCATAGAGTTATAAGCCATTAGATCATAGGAGGTTTTAACAAAGAACTTGGAGAAACTAGATTAACTCTAGTTTTACTACATGTAACAAATTTGTTTTCATACTATTACAAAGTGAGCTTGGATTTGTTGTATTTTAAAGTTGAAACTAATGCAACCGTGACGTGATTGTTGGAGAGTCTGCATTAACATATGTAAATAAACTGTAAGTTCAGAAACATAGAAATGGAGGAAAGATGTTTAAAGGTTATGAGACATTAGGGAGAGCTTTATGTTTATTCAATCTCTTTTGTTCATTACTTAATACTAATATGCAGATTGTGAGCCATAACTATGAATCCCTCATTTGAAAGAGGAGTCGTCCACTTTTATCAGTAAAATATATATTAGAAAATCAGCTGCCGCAGTTAGGTGGAGCAAAATCAATGTGACACTCCTCAGCAAGTTCAGAGATGGCATTAACCTTAAGATTGTCGAAGTAATAATTTGCCTCTTTGAAGCACTTGCAACCCAGAGGTTGGACCTCCGTGCTGGTAGCCATTTCCAGAATCACCTTAACTGAGTTACAGCATGACACCAATGGCCTGCTTTCAGAACCTTTCAAGTAAGTGTAGCACTGTCTGAAACCCACAGCTACTCTACCACATTCAAACACATCTGGACCAAGATGGCCGAAGTTCAGTGTGAACTGGGCTCCTTCTGTATAACCTGTGCCCAGTTCTGCTGCTACCAGCAGAAGTACCATAAAGGCAACAATAGCATTTATGCTGGTTTTCATGGTGGAGTAATGCTGTATGACAAATGCAGATTGGAAGAGTAGAGTACGTATATAATAAGGTTGGAAGACATAAAGGTGGGTCGAAAGGTGGTTAGTTTGTTAAAGAGGAAGATCGTTATTTGCACGGCTCAATACTCTCAGACCTTGAAGTTATGGCTGCCGTGCCAAGGAAGCTGGTATTTTAGTATTTAAAGAATGTTCTCTAACTGAAATATCAAAATAAGACGAAAGAGAACTTTGTCACTTTCTGCAAGAAACCATAAAATAATTAATCATGCAGAATATCAAACTATCTCCAAGTATAACAAACCCGGTTACAAAATTATGACGCTGACATCAGGCAAAAGACCATAGAAACATGCAAGAAAAGAGAAACCAGGCAATCAGAATCAGAGATTATAATCAGAGCATACTTTTTCACTTCTCATAACTTCTTTTTCCACTATATAGCATAAACAAAATTCTAATAACACCAAACACTCACCGTAAGTTTTCAAGTAAACCTGGCAAACCAAAAGCCTTGCTATCTCAGAAAGAACCAATCCATTAATTTTAATCCACGTAAAGGAATAACTATCCACAAATATACCAACAATGATTCGTAGATACATTCATGCTCTTTAACATTCTTATGCTACAAGGGTGAGTAGTTATTCTGTAGAATGTTTCGCTGCAGTTGCTGGTTTCTTTCTTGCTGTCCAAAATGCAGTGAAGTACCGATTCTGCGAAAGTCCACAAGTCACAATTTCTCAAAGCAAATTCCAGAGGAGTCATAGTTGAAAGTAAATTAGATAGAACAATAAGTAATCAAAACAGCCAAAAAGGGCCTTGCCACAGACAAACTGCAGGCTGCAAGTGAGAGCTCCTTTAAGAGAGCAAAAACTAAAGGCTTAATCTTGCTGTTTAACATGGCGTAGACACCGAGCCAGCTAAGTATATATTGAATGGAAAAAATAAAAAATGCAACTCTTAGCTTAGTCTAACCTAATTTTCTTGTAGTATCATCTTTGAAAGTTAACTTTTGTCGTTTAAATTCTCAAATGTCCACTTTGTTATGACAATTATTGCTTTTGGCTTAGATGTTTTCGTTAAAGCCCAACTGTTAGCTTGGAGCAAAAGAAGAGGGCATCAAATGACATAATGTGCAATGTCACAACTATAGAAGCTTACCTGCATCATTGATCGAGGATTTGTTGTGTACGTTGTCTCAATTGTTCTTTCCTTCTGCAAATCATGAATTCTCAAGTTTTTATGACATGTCATAATTGCAAGCGGAAAAGAAAGGTATTAAGGAGTCCAAAGACGTACCTCGAACTGAAACCCAAAATGCAACGCAACTCTTTTTACATCTTCCAAGCTCAATTCAATTGACATGTCCTAAATTGAAATAATTTAGAAACAAATCATCAGTATAAAACAAGGGCTAGCATGATCAACTGTCTAAAAAGATCTAGGTAATTTGCATGTAAAGGCTATCGAAGCTTACGTCTTCTTGCCCATACATTTCAGCAAAATGATAGAGTAAAGGTCCCAAATTTATCCACACCTGTCGAACAACCAAGTTGACTAGACTAAATCCAATGCAAAAGATATGGAGGATTAATAATACAACTCAACAAACCAAACTTACTCCCCCATCTTTCAGAATTCTGGATATGATTTCAATGTATTCCACTATATTGTGTGCAGTATCAATGAAAAAGCATGTCACAACTGCATCCCAAACTCCTGCATTCAACACAAACTCCCTACATAAGGACTGCGTATAATGGGTTAAAAGCACCTGTAGCACCAATGTTATGGTAAGTTGGGTTCGCAATATGAGAAATTGAGATCATCATGCCTATTTTATAAGACCAAACCATTATCTATTTGGGTTCGCAATATGAGAAATTGAGATCATCATGCCTATTTTATAAGACCAAACCATTATCTATGACCATACCAAGAAACATACGAGAATATCACTTAACAGCCTACAAATATAGACCACGTTTCAAAGGTATTATTCCCACATTTTGAAGAAACAAGAATACAAGATTCAAGGATGAACAAATTGTCTTACCAACTTGATTTGGGTCACTATAGACTTCCACAAAGTCACCACCACACATCGAAAAGCCTTCAGTTATCCCTGCACTGCTTGCGATAAAAGTCACTCAAAAATTAAGGATAAGAACATGAAGAGAGACTATGTCAGCATCACGTAAAGCATTTGCAGCTGGAAAGGTGATGAAAGCAAGTATAACAAGTGAAAATACCTTGCTGGATGAATGTCAGGTACTGAAACTGGACGAAGTTGATCACTATCTGAAAGCGAGTTACAATTGCTATGGATCCAAGGATATATAGTCCATTCCCCAACAACTTGTGTGCTAAAACAATCAAAGTAGCCAGCATAAAATAGAGATCAAATTGCCACCAATTAGATCTCACTTGCCTGTAAAAGAATGCATTTGCAGTGGAAATTTGAAGACAATGACCAAAAGCACAGTTCTTACCGGTTAAGAATAAAACTTGAGCATATCATCATATAGTATGAAAATTCATTTCCCTGGCTGACAAAACCTGTTTAGAAATAGACAACCACCGAATGAACAAAACTTCAGATTGGTAAAATCTGAAACAAGGCATCAAATTTACATACCCAAACATGATATCTCCAAGGCCAATCTTCCAAGACCAGCACCAGGAACTAAACACATAGGGGGGCTGTTCAATAGAATTCAACGGTATATAAGAACTATGATTCCTGTAGGAAACCAACAATGAAAAATCTAAATGCTACAACTATCCAAAAAGAGACGTGGCCCTAAAATTGAAATTTAAGGCCACAATATACAGTACCTTTCTCTGGACCGATTGGGGAATAAAGAATTAAGCTCTTCAAGAATAGGCTTGTAGCATTGATCACGTTCTTTTTTTCCCTGTGTTACAGCCAATAACAGATAAAGTTTACCAAAGTTATCCTACGCTTGAAACTGAAAATTCAGAAGTGATGCGCTATTACCTCTGCAGCCCAGTCTCTTACTATATTTCGTATAATACAGCGAACCTAGCAAAGTAAAAAGCACGAAGAATCATCACAAGCTCTATAGACGCATTTGTACACGTATGTTAAGTGCCCGTACTTGGGATCGAGTCCAAGGACAATTCTTAGGAAAGTTAATCTCTTTTCCCTTATTTACGTTGGTTCCCTTCCTTGCAAAACTATTTTGGGTGATGAAAAACTGGCAGCACTTGTCAAAGACAAGGTCTGCTGAGATTGGGCTAAATTACTCTACTCCTAATTAGCTAATTTTTATGATAACTTCTTCCTTCTTTATTGCATAACGTAATAGCCTTATATAGGCAAAGAAACATAAAAGTTCCACCTAAACTAGGACTCCTAGAAAAACTCCTATTCAAGATGTTTTAGGACTCTTAGAAAGAATCCCATTCAAGCTATGTTTATTAACATAACTATAACAGAAACTAGTGCAGAAATAATAGGGAAATAATAGACTTCTACTAAAAATAAAATACTCCTCTAATAGACTCCTAATAAAACACTCATCCATATCAATGTACGTATGCACGGACATTCTATAAAATCACATTATCTAGATACAATAATTACTGAAGTACATAAAGAAAACTGGTGAGCTTCCAAGCAATTTCATATCTATTTTATTGGAGAAATACAACTGGAGATCTCATGGTTCACAGCATGCAACTGTAAATGTTCTTGAGTTCTTTATTTCTCAAACGTAATCAATGAGTTCACCAGCAATTCACAACTTAATCATGCATTTGATTGTCAGTATCTCAAGCCAACAATTAAATTAGTGATTCATTGCTTTTCATTTTTAAAAATTGTTTGTATATAGATATCAGTTTCAAATTCCCATCGATAATTTGTTCCAGAGGAAAATAATTCTAAATCCTCGATATGCAACTATGACAGAAAAAGCATAACACACACACCATGCAGAATTACTTTTCTAGTCATGTGAGTACATCAAATCTTATTGAGAAAACTCTTAATTAGGAAAACCACTGCCCACTAATTTCAGCGATATTCATTATATTTCAGCAAAAAGAAAACAATATACCTTATCAACATCAACCAAAGGAACATTCAATTGAAGTGATGAATCTAACCAATCATGAGCTGATGAGCAGGCCTGACAAACATGAGAAAATGAAAATTGGAAAGGAAAATTAGATAAAGTTCAAAAACATGTGTTGCTCGGAAAAGAAATCAGAAAACAAAAATAGAAGTATTCCACATGTATTTGCTATTCAGAGATCGTAGTCACCCTGAAAGCAACAAATATTGACACAGACTAATGCTGATATGTTAAGAATTTTTCACTCGGGTCTCTATCACAGGGGACCACAGCTTGATAGGAATATCCTTTATATTTGATCAATCAAAAGGTCAATTTATTTGGCTACACCTACAAGCAATAGCTTAAGGCTATCTTAATTCTGTTATGGTGGCCATTTCCAGAATGCTTAACAAAATAAAGGAATGAAAGTTTGAATCATTAATCAATATCCAAAATTTCTCACCATAAGTAAATGAATATTATACATCAGATGAGCATTTATACATGTCTAAGGGTGCAAGTACCCTCACTTATATTTCACATATAAGCTTGGATGAGTGCATTTTCTTAAAATATAAGAAGTTGTTACCATTCCTTCAATTGCCTTCATATAGTACCATAAAGAGTTCTAACCTTTTCATTTGCAGAGACAGGATCAATTGAATTTTGAACTTGAAACTAATGTGAGTAAATGGAGGGCAGACAATCAAGATTTATAACAAGGTTAAGATGCATGATGCCCACTAACTCATTAATGGTTCAAAACAAGGAAGAAAGTATAATCATCAACAATCTTGTCTTCCATTTAAAGTAAAACAAGCTAAAAGGAACAATACATTTGCATTGAAATCGATAGCATCATTTCCACTGGATTCAACTGCAACTTTGTTATTTCCCATGTCTTTTGGAAAACTTCTGAAGGTAGAGTCGTGGCAACTTTCTGCTCGCACCTCCTGTTGTTATCTACAGAAGTCAAACTTTTTATGAAAATGAAATTAATCAAATCTAAGAGTAGCAGTCACTATGCGGAATGTTGCACCATCTTGCAAAGACCTCATTATTAATCATATGATCCAGCATCTTGCACTTTGGACTATTTCGTTCTCCATGAATGGTTTCATCAGCTTTGGCACTAGACATTCTTCTAGAGGCTGAGTCTGACTGACAAGTGAAACCATCGACCTCTCTGGAGAAGAGATTTTCGTTTGGAGCCTGTGGCTGTTCAGGGTTTGAGTCCTTACAGCTGTCCACATCCAGGCTCATATCTATAGGCGGATCAAATGCCTGCAACAAAATTATTAATGTGGCATACTAGATATGACTTGTTTTCTCAGTAATACAATATCAGACAAGATTAATGCTCAATAGACGACCCGGAAAACCAGTGGCAGCATATAAAATAAGAATATAAGCAAGTTCCATATGCATCTAAAATCAACTAACCTGAAGCATGCTAAATATGAAATAAGAGTTTATAGATATACACCTGCAAAAATCCAAGCAAAAGCATTTAGGATATGTGAAAGACAAACCAAGGAGTTTGTTTAAGAGCATGATAACAAAAATATTTTATCTGTAAAAGGTCCAAGAAATATAGGCTTCACCATTAGCCTATTTCTTCAGATGCAGGGAAATAAATATGTACTATGTGAGCATAAGAAGAATCTAATATGCCTGTGTGTGTGTGAGTGTGTGTGTGTGTGTGTGTGTGTGTGTGTGTGCGTGTGTGTGTGTGTGTGTGCGTGTTGGCAGTAGAGAAAGTACAATGCAGCAGAGATCAAGCCTTCTCTAGCCAACCGAGCCTTAGAGAGAAAAATGACAGGTTGTGCTGATAGTTCACACAAATACACACACATGCAGACAAATTACCTCCTCAGTGAATGAAACTTGGAAGGGTAGTGGGGTAACAATGCCTGAAAACAGAAAACATAGATTGAGTTAAAATAAAGACATACACACATACACACATGAATAACAAAAGGAAACTAGAATTGAGAAACAGAACTCCAACCAGCAAATAGAATAACAGCCAGATGATTGATATATAACCAAATGGAAAGTGGACTGTCCACGCCCATATGTCACTAAGAAGGAAAATATTAAAGATAAAAATGATACAATTAGGTCATACTCGGAGAAGTTGGAGCAAGAGCATATCAGATAGAGGAAATAATATCCCAATAAAGAATTACGGACTGGTAAAATAAATCATTTAAGAATTTTACTTCCTCATAAAAAGAATTACCTTATGAGAAAATGGTAGCTTTCTGAATGACCGCTCGTATCTTTTTACATCCTCTTCTGAAGCCTCAGGATAGCTGTAAAATTAATTCTGATTTTAGTGCAATAAAGTTTCAATAAGAACAGCCATAAAAGTTCTAAGTGCAAGAATGCATAGGCATTATCGAAACAACAATTGAAGGCATGTCCAACATGTACTAAAAATACCGGGCAAAATAGACTAAAAGATACAAACTTTGCAACTTCTTTTTGTAATGGATAGGGTCATTAACTTTTAATTTATTACAGCTTCAGGTTCTCCTCAAAAATATTCACTAATCCTGCTGACACGTCACATTAAATTTGACAATCTTTCGCCGCAGAAGCAATAAGAGTTAAAAAGGTAATGATTTACAGAAGTAGCACGTTTACAATCTTCCTTCTCACAAGATTGGTGCAACTTTCAGAAATTACAAGATTTCAACTTTAAATAATAAGTAATTGTTCATGTTTTAAAAAAGATGATGTTTAGATTGTCGCATCGACAAAATTACTAAAACTAGTGGCATGATATTTTGCAAAAGAATTAAAAGCTAATGATTTTATTTGTTTGTAGAAGTTTTTTGCAAAAAGTGTAACGTTCCTGTGAAGTTCATGCTTTAAATACAATTCACCGAAATATAAAAACTTGCCCTTTTGATTATACTTGAATATAGATTGATAAAACATTCATCAAGAATGCGGCAACTCATGTCTACCTACCCTTTAACATTATAATAGAAGGTGACAAGACCAAGCTGAACCGTCCACCCTCCATGCATAGAGTAATCCAATTATATACTGTTGGATAATTATTTTAGATAAGTTTAGTTAGCTTAGGAGATTATCTTCTAGGAGATAAGATATACCATAGATTGGATAAGTTAGTAGTTTAGTAGTATTAGAAAAGTTAGTAGTTTAGTAGTATTAGAATAGGTTATACTCGTGTACAAATAACCTATAATCAGAGAAATAAAGTAGTTTTTTCCTTCTGATTTCTCTATACCCTCTTGTTTCATGGTATCAGAGCTACCGATTTTGGTAGCCTATTTTTTTTCCCAGCCACATCATGGCTGGAGTTCAACCAACCTTCGATTCCTTTGATGAGTCCCAAACCTCATCCCAAACACCTAGTTACATAAGACCTTCAGCCCAAACTCCATCTCCTCCTATTGATAACCTTTCGTTGCAAATCAAGCAACATAGAAATACTCACCAAGGTAATATGTCTGTTACCGAGTATTATAACTTACTCACTGAATTATGGCAGGAGACGGATCTATTTTATGCAGTAAATTGGGCGTGTTGTGCTGATGCCGAAAAGCATGAAAAAATATTGGAGAAGGAGAGAGTTTTTGATTTCTTGCCGGGACTTAATGTTGGACTTGATGAAGTGCAAGGAAGGTTACTCGGTTTAAAACTATTGCCATCAATCCGAGAAACGTTTGCTGAGGTTCATAGGGAAGAGAGTAGGAAAAAGGTCATGCTTACCTCACACACTTCTGAACAAACCTCTCAAGGCTCAACTTTAGTGGCAAACTCTCGAAAGGAGTCTACTTACCAAACCCCGGAGCAAGAAACCAAGAACAAGCAGTGGTGTGACCATTGTGATAAGCCCTACCACACCCGTGAGACCTGCTGGAAACTACATGGGAAACTAGCAGATTGGAAACCTAAAAGCCAAAGAGTTCAGCAAAAACGTGGAGCAACACATGCAGCAAAATCCAATATCAGCAGATCCACAGGGCTAAACCTGTCCCTCCAGCAGATTGGGAACTCCATCAGCTAGACATTAAAAATGCCTTCCTAAATGGTACATTAGATGAGGAAATATATAAGAGGACACCACCAGGTTTTCAAACCGAAGAAGGAAGGGGAAGAGTTTGCAAACTAAAAAAAAACCTTATACGGCCTCAAACAGTCTCCACAAGCATGGTTTAAGAGGTTCAGTGACACTCTTTACAGGTTTGGATACAAACAGGGACAAGCTGATCACACAATGTTTGTTAAGTGTGGGAAAAATGGAAAGAAATCCATCTTGATTGTGTATGTGGACGATATTATAATCACAGGCGATGACATTAGTGAGATCAATGATTTTAAAAAAAGATTCATGCTAGAATTTAGGGTAAAAGACCTTGGAGCATTAAGACACTTTCTTGGAATGGAGATTGCTAGAAGTAAGGAAGGAATTTTCATATCTCAACGAAAATACATTCTTGATTTACTGGAAGAAACAGGAAAGATGGGTTGCAAACCTATGGGAACTCCACGGGAGAGAAACTAGAAATTCAAGAAAAATGAAGAAGATCCTCTCCTTGACAAAGGAAGATACCAAAGGTTAGTAGGAAAACTTATCTATTTGTCACTAACTGCCTAACAATTTATGCACTCTCCAACTCAAAGACATTTAGAGACAATCAACCATATTCTAAGATATCTCAAAGGCAGTCCAGGTAGAGGATTAATGTTTTGGAAAAATGAGAAAAGAAGCATAGAAGGCTTCACGGATGCAGATTGGGCTGGTTGTATTGAAGACAGTAGGTCAACATCTGGTTATTGTACTAAACTATGGGGGAATCTTGTCACATGGAGAAGCAAGAAGCAGTTCGTAGTAGCAAGAAGCAATGCAGATGCAGAGTTTAGGTCAATTGCACAAGGAATTTGTGAAGTTATTTGGTTAGAGGGGTTGATGCAGGACTTACAGATCACCACTTCCTCTCCCACCAAAGTCTTCAGTGGTAGTAAATCAGCCATCAGTATAGCGAAGAATCCAATTCAACATGATTGAACAAAACATGTTAGAATTGACAAGATCTTTATCAAATGTGAAATAGAAGAACGGGGCATTGATCTATGCTATATCCCTACTGAAGCACAGGAAGCCGATATCTTCACAAAGATCATGCCTATGCCTAGATTCGAGACAATTCTAAGCAAGTTGAGAGTGATAACTATCTATTCCTCAACTTGATGGGGGGTGTTGGATAATTATTTTAGATAAGTTTAGTTAGCTTAAGAGATTATCTTCTAGGAGATAAGTTTATCTTCTAGTAGATAAGATAAGATATAGTATAGATTGGATAAGTTAGTAGTTTAGTAGTATTAGAAACGTTAGTAGTTTAGTAGTATTAGAATAGGTTATACTCATGTATAAATAACCTATAATCAGAGAAATAAAGTGGTTTTCTTCTTCTGATTTCTCTATACCCTCTTGTTTCATAAACTAAGTTCTAAAGACTATAGCGTGTAATGTAATTGAAAAAATGCACAAAAGCCACAGTTACCCAATTCAAACTTCAAGATTACCAGCCAAGAAAACAATTTCCAAAGTTTGCATGTTTACCATCTTCCTTCTCAAAAGACTGGAGGTACTTTCACAAATTACACGATTTTAACTTTAAATAATAAGTAATTGTTCATGTTTTAAAAAAGATAATGTTTAATGTGTCGCATCGACAAAATTACTAAAACTGGTGGCGTGCTATTTTGAAAAAGAATTAAAAGTTCATGATTTTATCTTTTTGTAGAAGAAGTTTTTGCAAAAAGTGAAACTTTCCTATGTAAGTTCATGCTTTAAATACAATTCACCCAAAATTAAAACTTGCCCTTTTGGTTATACTTGAATATAGACTAATAGAACGATCATCAAGAATGCAGCAACCTCATGTTCACCTACACTTTTAACATTATTATAGAATGTGACAAGACCAAGCTGAAGAGTCCATCCTCTACGCGGATAGTAATCAAATTACAGACAAAGTTCTGAAGACTATCGTGTGTAATCTAATTGAAAAATGCACAAAAACCACGGTTACCCAATTAAAACTACCATTCAACTTCAAGAATTACCAACCAAGAAAACAACTTTAAAGGCAAAGATACAATCTTTATATTTCTTACCCTTTATTAGTTTAATCAAAAAATCGTCAGGAAACAAACAAAAAAATTATAGACATCACATTTGATTTCAAACTTCTCCCTGCAATTAACACATCACTTTGGCATCTTCTTTTGACTTTTACTAAAGGAAAGCTCGATACACAGTGGCTATACATTCAAAGAAAGAAGAGACAAAAAGAAAGCCAATATCGAAAAGGAAAAGAAAGAGAGAGAGCGAGAGAGAGGAAAGATACTTGAGGTAGGCACTAATGATACGTCTGAGAGATTTGACTTCGAGAGCTTCTTCAAGCTTTCTCTGACGACTACGCTCGTTGTCTTCATCCTCTCGAGACATCTCGGCGGTAGACAAAGTGTCCGCAAACTGTGTTTTCAACTCCGCCAGTTGCAATGTGCTTTAACTTTAGTACTGATGTTCGTTTGGGCTTTGACTTCAAAAAAAACTCCTTAGGGCCTATCTTAACTTTCATTAGCCCAAAACAATTTGGTAATAAAAATTTTATTTATATACACATTATTCTTAATAATTTATAATTTATATATTTTAGATAAATAATTTAATAATTTAATATATCTCTATTACTTATGGCAATAAATTTGAAAAATCAAATAAGAGATGAGTTTTCAATATACCAATAACTTTGTCAATAAATTCATATTTGTAATATAATATACAGTTTAATTTTCATTAATTATAACTAAACATATCTCGTTTAATAAATATTATTTAGTTGTTATGATCATATTTATTTTTATATCATTAAAAATAATTTAATAAGGTGTTTAAGATTTAAAAGTTCAATCGGTATTAGACTATCATAAAACTAGTTAAAAATTGAATAAAATAAAACAATTTGAGATAATATTGAAGAAGGAGACCATCTTTTTCTATCAAAGAAATTAAATTTTAATTAAAAAAAAGGAGTGCTAATCAATTTATTTATTTAGTTTGTAAAAACCAATGTTTTAAACTTTTTAAATGTTCAATTGATATTAGATCATCATAAAATCAATTAAAGATTAAATAAAAACTGAAGAATTTGAAATATTATTGAAGGAAATTGTCCTTAATTTTCGGATAATCTAAAATTTAAGTGAAAAAAGGGACTGTTAAATAAAAATTAATTTATTTATTTAGGTTTATAAAAATTAATTAGTTTAGATCGATTAATTAATAAAATAATCAGTTTTTAACAATAAGAGTTATTAAAGTAAACCGAACCAAAAAGTTAAAAATTAAATTGAAAAATTGGTTGATTCAAAATTTTCATAATTAAACCAATCAAACTAGTTCGATTTTTTAATTATTGATAAAAATTGTTTAGTTTATAAAAATCAATCGATTAATTAATAAACTGATCAGTTTTTAATAACAAAAATTATTAAAGTAAAACGAATTGAAAAGTTAAAAATCGAATCGAAAAATTAATCAGTTCAAATATTTTGATAATTGAATCGGTTGAACTAATTTAATTTTTAATTGTTGTTTTCGGCTTTTCCAAACAGAATTGGCAATTTATTTCATTGAGGATAAACTTGTACAATAACAAGAAGGAAGTTGAAGGTTGGTCAAGGAATTTCAACAACTCATAAGCTTAACCAAAGCATTGCAACTTCTTAGCTATTAAATCAAATTTCAGTAATCTTCTTTCAACTGATTTCATGATCACTTGGTGAAGGTTACAATGTTCCCGCTAAAGGCGAAATCATTTATTATATGGTGTGGCTGCCCCTGCCCTTCTCTTTCTCGTTTGCAGGAACCTTTGGAGAGATCTCTTCAAGGAAAGGCCTGGAGGACTGTATGGCTGATAATGCAGAGGAACTGTAGTGATGTTTGAACGACCTTTGTTAATTCTTTGATCCATTTCTCGACTTGCAAGCCATATTATAGCTCTAGCCTACAATATTTACAATATTAAAGGCTAATTAAATTGGCTGGATCTCTTTCTTTCTATCATTAACTTTCGTTAAGAACTTTAATAACAGACTTTAAAATGACATCGTTTTTAACATGTGACACGACACGATATCGTTTTGAAATTTATAGTTGGGATTTCAAACATAAGTTGATGACAGAGGGACAGGTGCTATAAAATTAAAATTATAAGAGGATCATTGATTAACTTTAAAAGTCAAGAAATGTATGAAGGTCCAAGGAATTTTACCCTTAATGAAAAGTTAACAATGAGTCCTAATCCTGATAGAATACATATGATCAGGGAGCTTCTCACACCTAGAATGGTAGTACTCACAACCTAACAATTGGAAAACAATGCGAGTACGCATATGTTCTTGTCTGTTCCAGATGATATGATGAGCTCAATTGGAGCTTTCAGGGTGTTGGATTTGATTACTGTAGCTCAAATTAAAGTGGATTGATAGAAAGTAATTTCAGCAGAAAGAATAGAGATATTGCAGAACTTTTTAAAAATGGCAGAAATTGGCATTCAATCAAGATCCAGAAAGAAATGGACTCCCAGAATATGCAAGTACTCGATAGAATTCAAGAAACTATTAAAACCAAGAAAAATGTTGCATCAAGAACCGCTTAAATTTTCCTCTTGATAAGGATCATTTCTTTTGAATGATTACCTGAAGTTCAGTTATGTCAAAAACGTTAACACGTCCATTGTAGACAATCGCAACCTGTTGCTGCCCTACTGTTGATGGATTAACCCTACACCAAAACGTCCATGGACAGAACCAAGAAACTTAAGTTAATAGAGCCAACAGAACATGAGGTTGATGATATAGAATTCAACTTACATTGCACTTGGGAACTGAAAATTGGTATGTGTCAAGAACAAGCTAAGACAATGGATCCAAACTCGAATTCCTCTTCATCCTCAAGAACATCAAAGACTCTCACCTCAGGAGGCCATAGATTCTAACCTATCTAAGCAAACTAAATAGAACTGTGACTGAAGAGATGGAGACAGACAGAAGGAGAAGTATAATAACAAGAGGAGCCGGGAGGATTCTATAATGGAATCTGTGAATGTTGGATTACTTGGAATTGGAAATTATATCAAAGCACGAAAAGTTTATAAAGCAAGTAACAAACTAAAATATCTACAGGTGCATGTAGCTTTGTTAACTTGCACGTGGAAAACAAGTTTTTTCTTTTTCCTTCCACCACAAAATGCAAAATACGTACGAATACTAATTTTGAGTCTTAAACCTGACACATACACATCATGAAAGTTTGAAACTTTCACGTGGCTGTTGAACTGGGCACAAAACCTCAACGGGGTGTCTCTCCCTTTTTTTGATTTTTTGATTTTTTTACGTAAGATGGTATAGGGCTTTGAGGAGGGTTCCAAAGTTGTTGCGTTCCTCTTACTATTCTAGTGAAACTAGGTTTTCCTTCTTGTTTCAATCTATTTATATCGCCATGTGACATAAATCATCTCTAACTTCCTAATTGTTCTTCAAAGTATAAGAAGGCTACTTGGCCTTCATTTGGGAATTGTCCCTTTCATTTGGACCACAGCCTCTGATTTTTGGTTGGAAAAATTTAGAATGTCGTGAGTAAAATGATCTTAACCATCTCAAATTTAATTAAGGTCGTTATAAGAACTGAAAAGTGCATTCGTTACGATCACAAGAACGTGTCTTGCTTTTCCTCTTATGAATCTCTCTCTTTTTATTTTTTTCAATAGTTAGGTGATAAAACTTGGAGCTACATAGGAATAGTAGCTCTCACATACGTGTCGATTATGTTCCATTCAAATGAAAGTTTAACCTAGGATTATAGTTTTAAAAAGGGAATGATCAATTTATTAATTTACTTGCTCAATCTCGACATTCCTTAGCTTAATTACATTTTAGTTATTAGAAATCTTATATATGTTGCAAAACCAGGTTGTTTACATTTATTTGAGAGATTCATAATGGAAGAAATTATTATTAACCACTTAATTTAATGTATTGAACTACTTGGGATTCCTATGTTAAAAACGATAACAACAAAAATTCAGCAGGTTGTTTGGAAACTTTCGAGTTGGATTCATTAACGAATTGAATTCAATTATATTTATGGGATTGAATTAAATTTGATTTATACCGTTTGAAATAAATCTATAAATATTATAATTGAATTCAATTACGTTGTTTGGAACACAATAAAAATAAATTCAACTACTTTATATGCCTATTTTTATCCTTAACTAAAAATAGTATGTAATCAATGTATGTGTGTTTTGTAGTAATTTGTATATTTATGATGTGTATATTTAGAACAAGAATTTTTAATATTTTGAAAAGAATTGGCTCTTCAATTCAGAATTCAATTCACATCTTCATAAAGAAAATAAGATTCAATTACGTGGTTGAATTTAAGTCATTTCTTTTTTAGCATTCCAAATACATGAACTGAATTCAATTACATAAAATTAATAAATTAAATCCAATTCATTGGTTTCCAAACACCCCACAAAAGTTTTTATTAAAACACGAGATCTATAAAGGTCTAATAGTATGCAATCTTATTTCTAATTAGTAAAGAATATATTTTTAATAGAATCCTATAAAAAATATAAATATGCATATATATTAAAATAGCAAAATAATAATAATTAAATTACATACTTCAATTGTTTTAGATGCAAATATGTTTTTGTAAATAAAAAATAAATAAATAAAAGAAAGTTTCGATCAGTAAGTGGTCTAAGGATGTATTTGATCAAATGTAAAACAATTCAAAGGAAGAAACATTTAAAGCTTCGTTCATCAAACATTTTCGAAGATTGAATGAATCCTTTCATCCACCCCATAAAATCTTATCTCCAGTGAATATAGGCACGTGAATTTTGTATATAAATATCTCACGTGGCACGTGCAAACGTTTCTTGTATGATATATTTATTGTTATTATTATTAGTTATCAGAAGAAAGAAAAGGTCATAGATTCAGCTATCAACATGTGCTGTATAAATCCAACGTTGGAATTGGGAGATACGTGTGATGTTGGATTTACTACAGTTAGTGGATGGCATGTCGATGTCCAACCAAACCAACAAAAAACATCAATAGAGTCCGCAAGAATTTAATGGATACAAAATCTAATAAATTTGAATGATGTAATGGTAAAAATCATAATTTTTTTGTTTGATTAATTTTAATAACTTATGTTTTTAAATTTTGATTAATTTATTAATTAGTCGAATAATTTTTATAAATTAATAAATTTTTATAAACAAAATAAATAGATAAATTTTTATTTAAAAGTTTTTTAATTAAATTTCAAATTTTTCGATGTGTAAAAGCAATCTCTTTCAATCACATTTTAAACTCTTTAATTTAATTCAATCTATAGCCAATTTTAAAACAGTCTAATATTAAATAAACTTTTTAAATTTAAAATTTTTTATCTTATCAGTTTAACTTTCAATCAATTTTTAAAACATACAATTAGATAGATTGATGAGAGAATTTATTCAAAAGAGTATTGTTTTTTTTTTTTTTTGCGCCTTCAACAAGTTGTCGTGAAAAACACACATGAGGACATCAGGGTACTGCTTTTTTTTTTTTTGTTTTTCCTTGCCTTCAGAAAGTTGATCTAATCTAAAGTGGAAGGGACACATGAGGACACGAGGGGTTGAGGTATGAAAAATGCGGTATTTCCTCGTTAGGAAATTAGGGGATATTTTTTAATCCTTTGGAAGTAATCGTTGTGAGGATTGTCTGTTTGAACATGTCACGTTAGTGCATATCTCAACTACGGAGATTCCATGTGACTGAGATTGAATAGTATAGATCATGAGTTCCTAAGCGTCTTCTTTATTAATGTAGTATGTTTTTGATGTATTTACTGGAGAAATTAGATAACTAAGAAACTCTAGAAATCCAGCTTCGTGTTGCAACTAGGCTTAGAAATTGAGTTCGTTGGGCCTCTAAATAGAGTTGTAAAATTCGGTTTTGAGAAACTGTAAAGAATCTTATTCACGCATTAAATAATAAACTGAGCATATCTTGAGTTTTGTGTATCAAAATTGGACAATTCAAAAGCTCAAATTCATCTACACATCCAGAGTTACAACTCTTATGAAGAATGCAAGACCACAAAGGAATGCTTTGGATCAATGATTAAACAATTAAATTAGTTCGACTGATTTTACCGTAAAAATTAAGAACTGACTAAAATTTTAGTTCGATTTATATTAATAATTTTTTTTATTAAAAATAAATCAATTTATTAATTAATTGGTTGATTGTCGTCAATTAATAAGTTCTTATAAATTAAAATAAATAAATATATTTTTATTTAATAATCTTTTTTCAATTAAATTTTAAATTCTTCAATAGGTAAGGAGAACTTAAATCAATTTACATGCAATATATGTATCACATACAACATTCTTACGTACATATAGCAACATGTACGTATGTATATATATATATGTATGTATCCAAAGATAGGCAGAAGCATAATTAAAATAACCATACCTCTAGCCATTGCTACCCGAAAAAGATTGATCCACTGGTTAAATCCCACTGCCAAAAATGAAATATTTATGAATTTCTAACCTCTCAACTCTCCAGTTAATGGTGTAAACTTTTCAAAATTGAAAGTCGAAGTTTAGGGACCCAAAAACCAACCCATAACTATCCATATATTACTCTGCCCATAACAGAGACAATGGACAGCAACAGACTATCACAACGTTTTAGAAATGTTGTGATGGTTATGAATCATATGGACCACAAGAATATTCTAACATTCTCCCACTTGATCCATATAATTCAACATTGACTTTATGGAGAAACAAAATATATGAATCATGGCGACAAGTCCTCTTATAATGAGTAATATCTTTCATGTATTATATTATATTACGTCTCTACACACAGTCCTTCAACTTAATGAATAAATCATATGTTTATTCTAGGTCTAAACTTAATGAAGATTCTCAATAAAACAAAATGAATATCTATAAGTACACAAACCATATGTGAAACATCACATTGAATAAGAGTTTTATTGAACATAATGTATATTCAATGACATTATTTTATAGAACCTAGTCCCATTTGTACCACATGATCCTTAAACTGCTTAGGTAGCATGCCTTTGGTCAAAGAATCCGCAATCATCAACTCAGTGCTAATGTGCTCAGTTATCACTTTCTTTTCCTTAAAATATTCTCTTATGGCTAAATACTTAATATCGATATGCTTATTTCGATTTTCACTCTTGTTGTTTTTAGTCATAAAAACTGCAGCTGAGTTTTTATAGTACAACTTTAACAGCTTAGAAATAGAGTCCACAACTTTAAGCCCAGATATAAAACTCTATACACTATGCGAGGTGGCCTCAAAACACGATACAAACTTAGCTTCTATAGTATAAGTAGCAGTCAAGGTCTGCTTGACACTTCTCCAAATACAGCTCCACTAGCTTACATGAAAATATAACCTGAGGTTGATTTTCTTATATCAATGTAGCCAACAAAGTCTGAATCGAAGTACCCACCTATTTCCAGATTTTCAGTATGTCTGTACATAAGTATGTAATCCTTTATTTCTTGAAGATATCTCATAACTTTCTTTGCAGCCTTCTGGTGATCAATACCTGAATTACTCTGATATCTTCCTAACATTCCGACCGTGAATGGAATGTCTGGTCCTATATAGACTTGATCACACATTAAGCTTCCAACTACTGAAGCATATGGAATGTTCTTCATGTGTTCTTGTTTGAACTCATTTTTTTAGGCATTAACACAAATTGAATCTATCACTCTTCACTACGGGTGCTACACTCGATGCACAATCTTTCATTTGAAATCTCTTTTTGATATAGGTCTTTTGAGACTATCCTAAAATGCTTTGAGATCTTTTTCTATGGATCTTAATGCCAATGATATAAGATACCTCACTTATATCTTTCATATCAAAATTCTTTGAGAGAAATTGTTTCAACTCATATAGTATACCCTTATCATTGGTTGCAAGTAAAATATCATCCACATATAGCATAAAATAATAAATCTTGCTCCCACTAACCTTTTGGTATATACACTGATCCATGAGGTTTTCTTCAAAACCAAATAAAGTGATGACTTCATGAAATTTTAAATACCATTGGCGAAATGTTTGTTTTAAGTCATATATGGATTTATTAGGCTTGCACACAAAATGCTCACCATCACTAGAGGAGAATCCTTCTGGTTGTTTCATGTAAACCTCTTCCTCTAGTTGACCATTAAGGAATGTCGTTTTTACATCTATTTGATGTAACTAAAAGTCAAAATGGGATACTAATGCCATAATTACTAGAAGAGAATATTTCTTTGATACAAGAGAAAATGTCTCTGTGTAATCAATTCCTTTTTTTTGAGTAAATACTTTAGCAACGAGTCTTACTTTATGTCGCTCAATGCTACCTTGTGACTCTTTCTTTGTTTTAAAGACATTTACACCAATGAGTTTTACACCAATAGGCAATGCAAAGAGATCCCAGACTCTATTACATGCCATAGAATTTCTCTCATCTTTCATAGCATTGTACCATAAGTCTGATTCTTTAGAACTTATGGCTTGTGAAAATGTTTTAAAATCATGTTTGGCTATGATGTTAAAGTTGATTATTGTAAATACACAATATAATCATTAGAGATACGTGATCGCCTTACTCTAATAGATTTTCTTAATGTTGTTTTAACATTTTCCTTAAGAGCATATTGTGCAACTGGTTGATTAATAATTTCTTGTTGTTTCATATCAACAACTTGATCTTTTGAATTGGTATCAATTGCTTCTGGAATTTCAGCAATTGATTGTCTAACACCTATTAGTTCTTAAGGGGTGTGAATGACAATTCATCTATCACTTGAGCCAGAGGGATGAACTTCTTGATGTTCCTTTTCTAAAATAACTTCTCGAAATCGATCACTCCATTGATCAAGTAAATTTTAAGAAATTTTGCATTTCTTGATTCCACAATCCTAGTATTGTGAGATGGACAATAGAATCTATACCCCTTAAATTTTTCAGCATATTTAATGAAGTAACCACTCATGGTTCTCGGGTCTAGCTTCTTTTCTAGTAGATTATAAATTCTCACTTCAGACGGGCATCCCCAAACATGTATATGTCACAAACTTAGTTTTCAACCTTTAAATAACTCAAAAGGTGCCTTTAAGATAGCCTTAGTTAGAACTCAGTTTAATATATACACAGTCATCTTTAGTGCTTCAGTCCACAAGAAATCAAAGAGTTTTACATTACTCTGCATACTTCTCACCATGTTCATTAATGTTCAGTTTCTTTTTTTTGCCACACCATTCTGGTCTAGAGAACCAGGCATAGTGTATTAGGCAACAATCTTATGTTCTTGAAGAAACTTAGTAAATGGACCAGGTGCTTGTTCATTCTCTGTGTATCTACCATAGTACTCTCCACCTCTATCTAATCCCACGATCTTAGTTTGTTTTCTACATTAATTTTCTACTTCAGCCTTAAAAAATATAAAGGCATCTAAAGCTTCATCCTTAGAACGAAGTAAGTAGAGATACATATAACATGAATAATCATCTATGAAGGTGATAAAGTATTTTGGACTATTTGCATCCATATCTAGACAACAAATATCTGTATGTATGATTTTTAATAGATTTGTGCTCCTCTTTGCACCTCTTTTAGACTTGTTAGTTTGCTTACCTTTAACGTAATTGACACGGCTCATAATCAGAAAAATCCAAAATACTAAGTGCTCTTTAATTTACCAATTTCTTAAGTCTCTCAATAGAGATGTGTCCTAATCTCCAATGCCACAGCATAGAGGAATCCTCATTCACAATACATCATTTTATCCCAGCAGTAAAATGCATAAAAGTATAAGCAATGTCATTTCGCAATTTAAGAGTGTAAAGACCATCAATCAAAGCACTATGTCCAAGAACTTTGGATTTATTGGATAATTGAAAACCAGAATCTGTAAACTTAAAGGTAAAACCTAACAGTACAAGTATTGAAATAGAAATTAAATTTCGAGAAAAACTTAGTACATAAAAGGTATTTTCCATATGTAAAATAAAACCACTACTTAATGTCAAACTGTAGGTGCCAATGGCTTCCACATGTGAACTAATCTTGCCCCCTGAATAGATGTAGAGTTCACTTCCCACTGGTTTTCTTAGGTTATGCATACCCTACAAGGTAATTGAAATATGGATTGTTGAACCATAATCAATCCACCATGTGTTATGGTTAACACTAACCATATTATATTCATAACAAACAAATGAAATGTGAGTACCTTTCATTTCAAGCAAGTTCTTAAATTTTAAGCATTCTTTCTTCATGTGTCCCCTCTTTTTGCAGAAGAAACAATTTTATGCTTTCTTGATCTCCGGCTGAGGAGGAATCTTGCCTTTTCCCTTATTTTTACCCTAATCCTTCTTTTTCTTTCCTTGAGTAGTTAAGGTTCACTTTTCACCCTCTTTTATAGCTAATCTCCCTTCTTCTTGAGCACACATGATCAACAACTCATTAATTGATCATTTGTCCTTATGTGTATTGGAAAAAATTTTAAAAGGGCCATATTGTTATGGCAGAGTGTTTAGAATAAAATGAACTAGGAAAGATTCTGACATTTTTACTTGTAAAGTTTCTAGTTGAGCTATGTCCTTCATACGCATGATATGATCACACACAACTTTTATCCCAGTGAGCCTTATAAATGACAATTGCATTATTAAGGCGCTAGCAAGAGCCTTATCAGATATAGCAAATTGCTTATCGATGGCTTTTAAAAGGTCTTTCACCGTAGTATGTTGTTCAACGGAACCACGTATACTAACAGATATCTTAGTCTTTATGAATATCACAGAGAGACAATTCGATCACTCTCATTTTTCATAAAGACTAATTGCACATGGAGTTCTAGTTTCAGTGATAGCAAATGGTTCGTCTTTCCTTATAGCATAATCTATATCCATCCAGCCTAAATGCAGAAGCACTCTCTCCTTCCATACCTTATAATTATCACCATTTAATTCGGGAATGTCACACTTAACTTCAGAGATATTTGTAGGTAAAATAACTGCAAATTATTAAACATATATGCTTATTAACAAAATTATGAGACCAAAATTGCTATATTTTACCAATGTAAATTATGCATGAATTAGGAATCTAATGACATAAAATTTGCCTATAGACTCAAATTCTACCCAATTAGATCCATTTGATAAAACTATCAAATTATATTCCTTTTCTTAATTCCTATGGCTAAATCAAGAATATAATATGATATTTTATCCTAATTAATCATATACATATAACAAAAATTCAAATGGGTAAATTTTATTAGATATATGATTAATTATAACTAATGTTTACAGTGATCTATAAACTTAAATATATAATTTGAATCAGTTAAAGATGATGCGCTACTCCCTAGCTAATTAATTAAAATTATATGAATCACCTCACATTACTTTAATCGTAATTAAAACTAAATATTGCATCAAATAAGTAATTATGTAAACAAATCAAATAATCACGCACAAATTGTTTAATCTACTTTTCATGTATAATGTTCATAAATTTATATATAAAATTTTCAATTAATTACATATATAATGTGTGCAAATAGTTATTTAACAACTAAACAACTTTAATGTGCATAAAATCACATTGTTTAATCTTGCATGTATAATTTAATACAAATATTAAACATACAATTTTAAATGTATAATTCTTAATATATTAGACATACAAATTAAAATAATTAATATTCACAAAAATATTAATTCCAAAGAATGTTTTTATCATTAAAATCACAAAAAAGGTTAAGTGCTTAATTAAACCATCAATGAACCAAACATGAAATTAATTAATTATTATGTAATTAATTAAGAATTAAAAAATTAAAAAAGGATCATCTTCAACCTCTAGCGGGTTAGTGTGACTCGGTTCCAACCCAAACTAGAGGTTGCCCAAACGTGCCAGCAGCGGAGAGGAACCAGAATAGGGATGGGATGACGACGCAACGTAATAGGCGAACATGCAACGATTAGAACCAAAAATCTATTGCATGGGAGGGGACGTTAACGAAATAAACATCCATGCACTTGACAGTAACAAGTGCATCTCTCCTCCAGCCATTGTTGTAACATTAAAGATGATGTTCCGCACCTAACCCCAACGTCCATCCAACTATTGGGAAATTTTATTAATTAAATTCCACAAGCAAAATAAGCAAGAAAATAACATGCAAAAATTTAATGTGATTTACTCTCTAATTTGGGCTACGTCCACGGGCCAAACTCTAAATAAAACTTCCATTAATGAAAATGGTAGGTCCAGAGAGTGAAAAATAATACAACAAAATAGTGGCACTCACATATAAGGTGTTTTCCAAATTTACTATCCCTAGGATAATATCCTTACAATTTTGTCACTCACCTTTTAGGAAAAATGTTTCCTAAAAATACCCAAAAACACTCTCTCGCACAATACTTTTGAACACTCCCACATATACATATGCAATTAATATTTATGAAAGAGGGGGAGGGTCTTTATATAGACTCTCCTCCTCGTCTTGGCAGTTTGCATGTAAGTTTTTTACGTAAACAACTTGCTAATATGTAAGCAAGTTATTTACGACAACTTGCTTTGTTTTTTTAAAAAGATAAAATATCTATGGCGGTACCATGTGTCGGTATTGCCTTACAATTCTCCCCCTATCGACTATATGGTATTTACTATCATTCCTACAGATGATCGACATAACTCAAACTTTCCCCTGAGTAGAACTTTTGTCATCATATCTGATCCATTCTCATCTGTATGAATCTTCTCAAGCTGTAGTAGCTTCTTTTCGAACACCTCTCTGATTCAATGATATCTCACATCATTATGCTTTGATATTGAATGGAATGAGACATTTTTCTCAAGGTGAATAACACTCTGGTTGTCGCTAAACAGTTGATACCTATCTTGTTGAAAACCAAGTTCATTTAAGAACTGCTTCATCCATAGGAGCTCCTTGCATGCTTCAGTTGCAGCAATAAATTCTACTTCAGTGGTAGATAGAGCAACACATTTTTACAATTTTGATTGCCATGACATAGCTCCCCCCCATAAAGATAATTAAGTAAGCTAAAGTAGACATTCTTGAGTCAACATTGCTGGCTATGTCTGCATCTGTGTAACCAACTAATACAGGGTTAGTAGTTCCAAAACATAAGCATATTTTGGAAGTACCACGTAGATATCTGAGAATCCACTTCATAGCATCCCAATGTTCCTTACCAAGATTTTAAAGGAACCTACGCACTACTCCAACTACATGCACAATATCTGGCGGTGTACATACTATAGCGTACATCCAACTTCCAACTGCAGAAGCATAGGGGACTTTCATCATCTCTTCCTTCTCTTCATCTGTCGAAGCGCATTGCTTAGTACTCCATCTAAAGTGATTAGCAAGAGGATAACTAACCGCTTTAGCTTTATCTATGTTGAACCTTTGAAGTACTTTCTTAATGTACTTCTCTTGTGATAACCATAATTTCTTGGCGCTCCTGTCTCTGATAATTGTCATGTCAAGAATCTGTTTTGCTGGCCTCAAGTCTTTCATGGCAAAAGACTTGCTTAACTACTTCTTTAAATTATTAATCCTATTGATATTTTGGGCAACAATCAACATATCATCAACATAAAGTAAAAGGATAATGAAATCTTCACCAGAGAATTTCTGTACAAAAACACAATGATCTGAAGTAGTCTTCTTATAGCCTTGCTCCCCAATAACTGTTTCAAAATTCTTATACCACTGTCTCGGTGCCTGTTTTAAACCATAAAGACTTTTCATCAATCTACACATATAGTTCTCTTTTCTTTTTTCCTTGAAACCCTCTGGTAGCTCTATATATATCTCTTCTACCAAATCTCTATGAAGAAAAGCTATCTTGACATCCAATTGCTCAATTTCTAAGTCTAGACTTACTGCTAAACCGAGCACTGAACAAATGGATGTCATTTTAACAACTGGTGAAAATATCTCATCAAAATCAATACCTTTTCTTTGGTTGAATCCTTTAACAAC
>JANZXR010000170.1:1068843-1088808 GCA_027575705.1 Erythroxylum echinodendron | reverse complement strand
AAATCTTCATTTGATTTCTTCTCTTCTTTTTCCTATTTTCCATAATACTCTATAAATTCCAAAATAGATCCTAAATTTTCCCAAAATTCACAAATATAATAATTCCACTAGTCGATAAAATTAAAAAATAAATAAATTCCAAATTCACAATGTTCTCAAAAATCACAACTCAGTCCAACTATACCGGAATCATTCATGAATGCATGTACAATTATTTTCATGTGCAAAACCTCCACTATGTACGTGTATTTATATGTCATATTATGCATGAGTATGAAAAATGCATTTCTAAACACTCCTTAATCACTCATATTTATTATTTTAACTTCCCAAAGGTAACGGGATGTTACAGCTTCAATATTAAAAGATGTGTTAAATCATCACATAAATAGTATTTAATTAGTCTATGTTTAATGTTCATATTACATGTGTATTGTAGTTATTTTGTATTTGATGTCTTAAAGAATGTGTTTTTCTAGAAAACTAAAAATTAAAAGGAATTTTTTAATAATTTTAAAAATCAGAAAAATTTTCTACGGTTTCTTAAGTTGTAAGAATGTTTCTTTTACCTTACGTATAGATTTACTTGGACTTGATTCGTTTTCCATTTGGAATCAAGGAATATGATTAATCTAATATAATTACTTGTGAAAAAAAAATATAACACTGGATCGAGTATGATTAATATGACACTTGATTGAGGATATTATTTAAATTTTAAATTTGTCAAATTTATAGACTAAAATAATGTCGTTTTAAAAAGTTTAGCCAAAACAACGTTGCTTTAGGGTTGGTAGTTGAGTTGTTTGAGCTAAACTTGTATCCAATCCCCAAAACTTAAGCTGCACTCGAGACTATCTATGCCCATTTTATTGATTTTAAGTCAAAAACTCAAATTGTCATGCCTCACTGAGGATTATTTACAATAATTGCAAGGATAAATATGATATTTAATGACAAAGAAAATCATCAAACAATGAAGATAAGAATAAGAGTTCATAAAAGGAGGAGAAAACCACATATGATAACAAACTCCTTGAGAGTCTCAAACTTCTTGTTGGTAACAATGTGTCATCGTATTCTAAGTATCGATAAGATATAACTTGCATTGCATATTCGATATATACAAGGGGTCAATTAAGCTTATATAAGTAATAAAATAATTATCCCCTATATCTCATCAAATCTTATTCTAAATGGATATGCGAATGTAGTAAAGCTTTTTTGTTAAGATATGTGCTAAGCTATCTTAGTAATTAATTTTGGGCATTATTGTTTGAAATTTTACTATGCTAAGTTAACTATCTTATGTGGGACTCTTATGTGAAGATTAAAATCCTAATAAAGATATGATGTAATTGGAATCAAATCATTGTATCTTTATTAATATAAGATGTAGTCGTTTGGTGATTTTTAGAATCTTAGTGGACAACTTATTTTGAAGATAATGACTATCTAAGGTAATTGGATTTTTGGAGATTCTATTGACTATTTTGCAACTACATCCTTGTTGTGTTTTACGTTATTTTTGGGGTTGTATACATTGTTGTCATTTTTGGGTGGAAAAAGGATAGGCATATTGTGACATGGCAGCTGGAATTTTTGGAAAAATTTAGATTATCTTTTGCAGCTAATGTCATAGGGATATCATCCATATCTAGCAGCTGCGTTTTTCCTATGGGTTGTGCAATTTTCTAGGCTATCTTTGTTGTTGTTTTTGTGGTGAAAATCTCTAACAATTTTTGTGTATTTTATAGCTTCATTGTTTATAACATTTTTATGAAAAACATTTATTTTGTTGGTGATTTTTCTATTGTTTTGTGTGGGATATCTCAGTGACATTATCGAAGGTTCACAACAGAATTTTTAGCGTGGACAACTTCGATCTTTCGTTGAAGTAGCTGGATTTATAGGCGAGTTGTTTCTCTTTTCTCAATTGTTTTTGTTTATGTCTTTTATTGTTTCTATCACTTGAGTTATTTTGTTTTCATTCTTTATTATCAAATACTGTTGAGGTTAGCACGAGGTGGTCATGTTATTGGAAGTGAAATACTTTTAAGAGTTGTGAGGAAGAGGGATAGTGTCAAGGGTAGGGAGAGTCGACTCTGTAATACCTTGAATAAAACTATTGTTGCTCTTTGGTGAAAGTGATTAAGTTGGGTGAGGGATTGGTAGATGTAGGCAAGGTGTACATTATCAAATCTTGAGTGTTGATTTGTTTATTTCATGTTTAATTTTTATGTTTTCATTTGTGCTAGAAAATTTATAAATTGTTCATACTGTTGCTTTATATCAAGTAACCATAGATACAGTTCAAAGTAACTGCAACAGAATCAAGTTTTTTCAAAACTACATCCTTTTGAATTTTCAATTGGTATCAAAGCGGGTCACTAAATCAGAACTTGGTGTGTCAACTTGGTGCAGATTCGTATTTCACATTTCTGGATACAAGAAAATGGGCATTCGTTGCTAAATGGTTTAATTATCCTGTGTATAAATCACAGATGAGAGTATTTATTCGGGCATAAGGAACAAAAGCATGGAATTCAGTTTTAAATGGTTGGACACATCCAATTATGACTAATGGAAAGGGAGAAACAGTGCTTAAAGATCCACCTAAATGGATAAGGGCAGAAGAAGAAGAAGAAGAAGCACTTGATAAATCTCTAGCAATACATGCAATTTTTAGTGCTGTAGATGATGAATGTTTCAGTATGATATCAGCTTATGAATCAGAAAAAGAAGCATGGGAAACGATACTCAAGGGATCAAAATTGGTGATAGCTTCAAAACTTTGACTGTTGGTTACCAGATTTGAAGAGCTTAAAATGGAGGAAAGTGAAAATATTGGTGTTAGATCCTACTTTTAGGATTTTTATAATTGATTTATTTATAATTAATTCAATGGTGACATGTAGTCGCCATGAAATCTGTATGGGGACCCGGTGTCAAAAATTGGAGGCTTTCACAAGTGGTTGTGCAATATTGCCAATCAAGTACATCAACTTGAGAAGAAGTATTCAAATCTAAAACTTGTCAAGAAAACGTTAAGATCATTGCCTCCTAGATTCATAACGAAAATTGCAGCCATTGACGAAGCCCATGACATTAATGAGATATCTTTAGATAAGATAATTGGGATTCTCACAAACTTTAAGATGAACTTATTGAGATATAAGCGTGAGAAGAACAATGGGTTGGCTTTGTAAGCTGAAGTTGCTAAACTATGAATGATTCAGGAGACGACTTCCATGAAATGATGATATGGTGTCGCTAATAAGAAATTTCAACAAGTAGCTAAAGAAGGTGACAACAGATAAACCTGAGTTCAGACATAATGGTAGGATTTCTTTTGACAATAATTTCAAACAACAAGCAAAAGCAAAGATGATATAATGTCATGAGTGTCAAAGTTTCAAACATATGCAAGTGGAATGTGATAACACTCTTAATTAAAGGAGAAAAGGGAAGTCTTACACTAGCATTTAGAGTGAAAATGAATTTGAAAGTGAGCACAGTAATGAAGAAGAAATTATGAGTAATAGTGCTACGTTTTTTACTTTATATAACATAAATCTTGTTGCTTGCTTAACAGCAACCAGAGAAGAAAATGAGGGCGAAAATGAAGATGAATAAGTCCAAAACTTTAAGAAAAATGCAGATGAATCAGTCCAAAGTTTTTGTTCAAATTATGACAGTGATGACAGTGATTCTGATTACAAAGGGAGGATCCTTGCAAAGCTTATGAGTTAATGGATGCTAAAATGTGTCCAAACATGTAAGAAAAATGAGAAGTTAAAGGATGAAAACTCTACTATGTAGAACACCATTCAAGATCTAGAGAAGAAGTTATCTACAATAGATGAGCTAAATGAAACAAAATTGAAGTTGGTCAGTATGGAAAAGGGGATAAGAATGTTAAATGTAGGTACCAAAAAGTTAGAAAATTTATTGAAAATTGGTAAGATTAAAGGAGACCTTTAAGGCATTGGCTATAAAGGTGATTGTTCTAAGTCGAATGATGAGAAAAATGGTATAGTCAGATCTGTCTAAGGAGAAAAGTTAAAGAGGAAATGAAATTTTATACCTACTTGTCACTTTTGTGGGATAAACGAGCACATAAGGCCAAATTATTACAAGTTGTTACAAATGATCTTTCAGAGGAGTCAAAACCGAAAATCTAGACAATCTTATATGAATTTCCATCAGCAACCCATATTACCTAAACATACTTAGGTTAGAAAGGGTCAATTACAAGCATTTGTGGTTTTTAAATCTATATAGGCTTCTTCACATAATGACTGGTATTTTGACAGTGGGTGCTCACGTCATATGAAAGGTGAAAGAAGTTACTTGACTAATTATCAAAGTTGTGTAAATGGCTACATTACCTTTGGTGATTGAAAGAAGGCTTCAATTATTGGAAGAGGGACCCTTTGCATGGATGGACTACTACACTTCAAAAATGTTCTTCACATTGATGGTTTAAAAACTGACTTGGTAAGTATTAGTCAACTTTGTGATGATGGGTTGTTATTTAAATTTACTAATGATGGATGCAAGGTGTTAAATGAAGAAGGAGAGTGCTTAGTAAGTAGCAAAAGATAGGCGAATAATTGTTATATGTTGCAGTCTCACACATCAGAACAAACATGCAAGGGAATTAATACCAGAAACTATCCAGATTGACATTTAGTTGCTACTAGAAAAGAAACTGTTAAGATAAAGGACCAGTTGGTTACTTCAAAAGAAGAAACCAACCAGATATTTGATGACAGAGATATTATGATGAGAAATAAGGCTAGGTTTAAATGTCTTCAAGGGCTATGGGGACTATGTGCTTTACACATTTGAAGTATATTGATGTTGTTTATCAAAAGAAATGAAGGAGTTAATGTCTCCACTTTTTAAGTTTTTTACTTATGGGTTTTCATTACTTGTTGACTAGTATATTTGATTTAAAAATGAGGCTTTGCTTGATGATTTGAGAATTTTACTTTTAGATTTTGATTTACGGAGTTTTTTAAGAAAATGTTGATGCTTGGTTGGAGACTTGTAGGAAGATTCGGGTTTTCTATAATTTATAAGGTTTTTTAAGTTTTATCTTGGTTTCTCTCTATATCGTGGATTGTATGAGTTTGGGCAATATACTTTCACATGGTTTATGTGAGGAGGAGATTGATTAAGTTTGATTATGATTCATGTTTTGGGTTTATAAATTTAATTAGTCATATGTGGATGACTTTGACGTGAGTACTGATATGTTGACTAGTGTTTTGACTGATAGTAAATTATCATCTTGGCCTTCTATTGCTGCATTATGTGCTTATGATTCTTTCGCTACACCTACTGTTGATTCTTACACCTCTTTATTTGCTGAGATTGATCGCATTGAAGACATTATTGTTTTGTCCCAAAAGGGAGATATCAGATTGTTTTTGGTGACTGTTCCATTCAAAGAGAGATTTTGAGGTATATGTGTGATTATTCTTCTTGCTTTTGGCATTTTTTATCCCAAGGGAGAGAAATTTAGATGATTGCATAGCTGTTTATTTGGGATTATTGTTTCTTTGGAAGCTTCTTGAACTTGACGAACTTGATGTTATGTGAACTTGAATGTTATTTAGAAGTTATTCAAAACTCGACGTTCTATTAAGGGAGAGTTCCTATATATTATGTGGAGTTGATGTCGGGTGTCCAATTATTTTCTTAAGGAGAGTTTTAATATGTGACAAATAATGCCAAAAAGGAGGAGATCGTTCAGATATATGCTAAGCTATCTTATTAATTAATTTTGGGCATTATTTATAATTAGACAAAGTTGGACATCTTTGGAATTTTGCTATGCTAAGTTATCTATCTTATGTGGGACTCTTATGTGAAGATTAAAATCCTAATGAGGATATGATTTTATTGGAATCAAATCACCATATATTTACTAATATAAGATATAGCTGTTTGGTAATTTTTCGACTCTTATTTAACATCATATGTTGGGGATAATAATTATCTAATGTAGTTAGATTTTTTTAAATTCTGTTGACTATTTCGCATCTGTATTCTATTTGTGTTGTACATGGTTTTTAGGGTTGTATTTTCATTTTTAGGTGGAAAAAGGACAGGCATATTGTGATTTGGCAGCTAAAATTTTTAGGAAATCTTGAATTATATTTTGCAGCTAATTTCACAGGGATATCATCCATATCTGGCAGCTATGTTTTTCCTCAGGGGCTATCTTTGTTGTTGTTTTTGTGGCAAAAATCTCCAACAGTTTTCATGTATTTACGGCATCATTGTTTGTAAAATTTTTGTGAAGAAACATTTATTTTGTTGGTGATTTTTCTACTGTTGTGTGTGGGATATCTCAATGGCATTATTGAAGGTTCACAACAGAATTTTAAGTGGACAACCTCTCGGTCTTTCGTTGAAGAAGCTGGATGTTTAGGTGAGTTATCTCTCTTATCTTAAGTGTCTTTGGTTATGTCTGCTATTGTTTCTATCACTTGGGTTATTTTATTTTCATTCTTTATTATCAAATTCTAAACTAGGAAATAAGAAAGAAAATATTGTGACTCGTAATCTAAGACTAAAATCAAACGATTGTGTATACTAGAAATGGACAAAAATCTAACAAAAAGAGCTTTGCTTTATTGGTAAATAATTAGGCAAAACGTAATGACTAAGAAATTAAAAATTGCTGAAATTAATTGAAAAAGAAAGACTAATGCTAGGGAAAAAATAGATGATTGCCGAAAATACAAATAAGTTAATAGGTTTGCTAGGATACCAGACTTTTGATATGTCAGAGGTTGGATAGCCTTCTTTCTACTTCAAAACTTTTATTTATAGCCAACGATGATGAGTGTCCTACTGCAATTAAACTTGTAATCCTGATAAAACTTTATCCTGCTAGATAGAGATAAAATTTGGATAAAACTTTATCCTATCCAATAGAGATAAAGTTTGGGCTGGTGTCTATCAAGCTTATCATCTTATCTCCTTTTTATCTTGGACTTCAAGACTCCCACTCCAACTCCAATTCTACTACTTTCCTCTTCACTGGACACTGGAATCTGATGGGCCAAGATCAATGGATTTCTTTCAGACTTCGAACTATGGGCTTTTCTTTGGGCTTCAGGTTTTGGGCCCAAAACAGTAAAAATGGGCCGAACCTATTTTTCGGTGTAAACAATTGCCCCCTGCATCATTTGGCTTGTAAATATAAGCCTTATAGTGGCCATTAACTTATTTAGAAAACCATTTATCCAATGCCTTTGCTTAGAGTGACTTTTGGACGCTTTGTTATAGTCAACCTCCACGCCCCTCTGATGGACCAGAAATATGAGAAAATTTTCAATCTTGACTCCAAAAACACACTTTAACGGATTGAGCTTGAGCTGATGTCTCCTCAATCTCTCAAATCTTCGCCTAAGATGTTCTACATGGTCACCCTGTTTTTTAGACTTGATAACCACGTCATCGATGTATACTTCAACAATTTTCCCAATGATATCATGAAAAATGAGTTTTATGGCCCTTTGATAGGTAGCTCCAGCGTTCTTTAGCCCAAAAAGCATCATAACCTATTCAAATGTGCCGATTGCATCTGGACACCGGAACGCTGTCTTATAAATGTCATTCTCGACGACTTTGATCTAATTATAACCAGCAAAACAATCCCAAAACGTTAATATTTCATGGTTTGCAGTGGCATCAATAAGCATGTCACTAACCGGCATTACATACACTTCCTTGGGTGTGGCGGAATTTAAGTCCCGAAAATTCACTCACACTCTAATTTTTTCGTTTTTCTTGACTACAGAGACTATATTTGCCAGCCACTTGGTATACTTAGCTAGTCTAATGAAGCCTACTTTGAGAAGCCTCTCTATTTCTTCTTTAACCTTCATCTCCACTTCCTTGGACATTCTCTTGGGTGGTTGTTGAAAAGGGCAAAATTCAGGCTTGATGGGCAATCGGTGTTCCACTAAACTACGACTTAAGCTTAGCATATCTTTGTAATCCTATGTAAAACAGTCTTTATACTCGTGAAGCAGCTGACAACCTCTTTGCGCAACTCCTTATTAATAAGCCCATTGATATATGTTACTTTAGGATTCTCGGTAGTATTCAAGTTGATTTCTTCCAAAGGGTCCTTTACTTGAAGTCTCTCATCTTCCATTTTGGGTGGTGCAACTTGTAGCTCTTCCAAACTTATTTCATCTCTTACTATTTCTGGGATTTCTTCTTCATAAACTAACTCTGTTCCACAAATCTCCATTTTGCGGTTGGCCATTAATTGCTTCTTGGCCTGCTACAAAATTACTTCCTAGATGGCCCGTGCAGCTACTGACCACCCTTCTTTACTTCCTTGAGCAATCATTGGCCTGACTAGCCAACGTCTTCTTTCATCGGCCCAAAGGGCCTGATGCTTTTATTCTTTTCACTAGTACCAGTTGCTTGACGTAGCAAATACTTGTCCTTGGCAAATTTCATCAGCGTGGGCCTGCCTTCTTTGTCCAAACCTTCAAAAGTAATTGGTGTGGTGTCTCCATGGTAGTAGCAGGCGTCCACTAAATTGACTTCTGAGTTGAAAGGATTATTATCTACCTTAACCATTTCCACATTGTCACCATGCCAGAACAATAAGAACTGGTGAAGAGAGGACGGAATGCACATATTGGCATGAATCCAATCTCTACCTAGAAGTAACTTATAACTTGCGTTAGAGTTGATTACGAAGAAGGCAGACACACACGTCTTACTCCCCACTATTATTTGTAGTGGAACTACTCCCAATATTTTTGCCACGTCCCCAGTTACCGTAGTTACCACTAGGTCTGTGGCAATGATATCTTCTTCTTATTTCCCAAGTCCTAGTAGCACTTTCAAAGGAATCACATTTACAGCTGCTCCATTATCTACCAAAACTCGGTTTAGTGGCTTTTTATTGACACAAGCCCGTATGTACAGTAGTTTAGTGTGATTCACTGTCAACGGCTTGTCAAACGTCAGAGCTTTGCTCTCCTTAGTGTCCTACATTTTCTCTGAGAATTTCTTCACTGGACTTTGTTCTTCTTCTGCAGCCGAAACTTTTTCTTCATCTCTCAGCCTGCCTTTTGCATCGTCATTAGGATCGGCACGGAAAAAAATAGCTGGTAATAACATCGAAGCAGTTCCCAGGTAATAAACAGGGACATCACCGATGTTAAAGTAACTTTCTTCCTGGTCCTCAATACTACCATCCTCTGTAGCCTTCCTTCTGAATTTCTTCCTCTGAATTTCTCCTTCACAACGCTCAACCATCTACTTGGTCATGTTGGTCAACTTCTTCCCTTTATCAAGCATCTTTTGTTTTTCCACCAAGTGAGCCATGGTCTAAACCTGAAGTTCCGTCTCCAGTTCTTCTTTTTCCTAGAATAGTCTCTCGGCTAACTTCTTGCTCTGTAACCTTATTTTCTTTGTTTTAGCGTTTTTCTGAGCAGCAGTAAGTATTTTCTTCTTATCATTCCTTTTGCTCTCCACCCGAACCCACTCTCTAGTTTTCTTGGGCATCGGTAGCTTGACAAATTTTAGGCGACCGCCATTGTTGATGGCTACCTGGTCACCGGCTTCCTTATTATTTCTGGTGACCCGGCTACCTATCCTTTCCAATGCACTAATTCTCTCTTGCCTTTCAGAAGCAATGGTAAGGCCGTTAATCCTTTTCCACACGTTCCACCCTTTCGGCCTCCTCGCTTAATTCATATGCTCCTGCCTCCTTTTTTGGTTGAGCCAATCCCGCATGTCAACACTTTCTACATTCACTGACTCCACCGGGAATGGATTCTTGTCAATGAGCATTGCTTCTTCTGAGAACTTGAGAATTTTCCTATTGATGCGATCTTGAATCACGTTCCTGAAGGCCCAGCACATGTTGGTAGAATGAGTCCATGCGTTATGGTATTTGCAATAGTCTTTGGCCTTCATCTCCTCCTTAGTAAGCAAAACGTGATCTTCCGGAAAATAAATAAAATTGATTTTCATAAGATAATCGAAAATTTTCGACGTTCTACTTACGTCAAAGGTGTACTTGTTCCCCCTCTTATCGCTACTTTGTTGCATTCCAAAAGGAGCCTCTCTTTGAAAAAATCCTAGAAACTCCTGTTAAGAACTCCAAAAGAAAGGATCCCTCTGTACTCGAGAAAGGAGGTTACTAGACGGATTCTGCCTCCTCTCATGTTTGGCGATGTTGGTATAGTAGGTTGGCATAATTTTCTTAATTTGAATGAAATGGTGTCTAATGAGCTAGTTAGGGCATTTCACACTTACATAAGAAAAGAAATTATTTATGGAAAATTGACAATTATCTTATGGATTCGTGAGTGTGAGATTTTGATTAGTGAAGAGATATTGGGGAATTTACTGGATGTAACCCCTATTGGCAGAACTAATTTTCCTTGCCACAAATGGGACAGTGTTGACCAAGATATGACAGGTTTAATTCATCTGTCTTCACACTGAAAATACATAAGATGGAATACTCTAGTGTAGATAGTTGGATTTGTTGCAAAGATGCCTTGTAGCTCTCTCTGCCACATCTATTTTCCTAAAAAGCAGCTTTGTTAAGAGGTGTAGTCTTCTGGACACTTATGTCATATACAGCCTGCTCAAAGGTAATCATATGAACCGTCCTGCTATAATCACGCAATTTATGCTAAATAAAGGAAGTCATAAGAACACCAATGGATGTTTACCTTAAAGGATGCTTCTAACAAAAATTTTTGCTCATTATGATGTTTCTTTTTACAATTTGGAATGGTATGAGCCTGTAAAGTATCATTGCTCCATTCCCTTCCAATTTAGGTACAAGTTGAATGATAATTTATGGGTTGACAAGAAAACTGAAAGAGTTGCAGAAGTCATGGGACTTGCTCCAGAGCAACAAGATCCTATTACCTCCTAGGATGCCAACTCTTTTATTCTCCATCAACAGCTGCGAGATTTCATGTTTACTCAAGATCAAATGCATGTTTAGATGACCTAAATGCAGGAAGAAATCAATGAAATGAAGACCCTACTTTAGACCCTTATCGCTACTCTTGAGGAATATTTTCATTGATAAACATATCATTTTTTAAAGTTTTCCATTGAATGATTTTACTCTTGAATATTTGTGATCCCTTACTACTTTTTATTATGGTGCATGGTTATTTTGCTTTATAAGTTCATCTTCTTTCGCAGTCTTTTTGATAATGACAAAGGGGAAGAGTAAAAAGGAGATATATTTTTAAAACTTTTTAAACATGATGATAGATGTTATCTGTATATGTTGATGATAATATATGAACATATTTTTAAACACGTTGATATAGGTTTATAGATGCTTGATGATATTCATATGCTTAACTTCTCTACTTGCATCTAAGTTCCTTTCATTTTGATAGTAAAAGGCTCCTTCTAATCACAGTTGTTAGTAAGGACCTATATAAAGATTACAAGTATTTTTTGAAACCCTTCATAGTTATTTTAATCTTTTGAAAATATATCCATTATTGCTTGTCATAATTAAAAAGGGAAAGATTATTAACTCAAGGCTTTTAAATTAATGAATTTGATGATAACAATCAATAATATTTAGTTATATTTCAAAATTCAAATTTATTTAACTAATTTATATCATTTATTTAGAAAGATAACGCTATAAAAGAGTTTATATAACTTAGTTATATGTTTAAGTGAAAGACGTCTAACAATTTCTATTTTAGAGGAACCAACCTAACTAAATCAATCAAATAGTTAGAAAAGGTTCCTTAAACTATGGAATGGATAGTCCCTATTATTTCTATACAGACGAAGGAACCTGCTATCCATCTGATTCGATAGTTGGCCTTGAGACACAGTCAAAAGATTATCCAAACAACTAGATATTTAAAGATATTGTTAAAGGTATTTACGAAGACATTTTAACATATTCAAAGTCGATTCAGTCAGTTAGCTCATGATAAAATTAAAGCAATGGCTAGTTGAAGAAAACTCCTATTTAAGGAAGAGTTGATGCATTCAATCACCACCAAATTTCATAAATATATCAGTCGCAGCTATACCCACTCTCAAAGTCATATTTTTATCTACCCTTTGTACTTTATAAAGTAAAAACACTTTTTTGAGAGAAATTACCATTGTAGCTTATATTGAGCAAATCCTACTTTCAGTTGTTGAGAACTTATAGAGGCTGTTAAAATACTAATAGTGTGGAAGGTTGAAGAACTTAGTAAAAGATGTATTTGTGAGCTTATAGAGGCTCGTTAAATTACTACTTGAAGATTTTAATGAAATACTGAAGTTGGGATGCTTGGAGACTAAACGTTGGCTTAGTTATAAGCTAAATTAGTATAAATTGGCAATGTTATTCTTTCTCTTTCCTTAGCTTTTAAAATTTCACCTACAGTTACTATTGTTTTCAAATTGCAAAATGATCCTTTCATTTTAAATTTTAACAGCCACCTGTCTTTTGTATAAATTAAAAATAACCTGCAAAAGTTTTCAAGTTACACGCAATTCACTTCCTTTTTGCATGTGTTTGATTTATCAATGGAAAGAAGAACCTGAGTGTCTCCAATAACTTGGTTATAGAGAACACAACTCAGTGCTTTATGTAAAATTTGGGAGTATTAACACTCTTGACAAAAGAACAACTCATTGAATTCTGAATGGGACAGGCCAAAAGTAACCACCCCTTTCTATGGAAAATAAGGCCTGACTTGGTGATTGGTGATTCTGCAACATCGCCACCAGAGTTTACAGAAGAAACAAGAGAAAGGAGCTTCATTTCTGGTTGGTCCACACGATGACGTCCTCAACCATCTATCAATCGGAGGTTTCTTAACAAATTGCGGGCGGGGCTCCACAATCGAGAGCATATCTGCTGGCATACCTATGTTTTGTTGGCCATTATTCATTTGTGATCGACCTACGAACTGTAGGTATGCATGCACTGCATGGGGAGTTGATATGGAAGTGGACAATGACGTGAAGAGAGATGAGTTGGCTAAGCTTATTAGAGTTAATGGAAAGAGACAAAGGCAAGCAGATGAAGAGCAGAGCAAGTGAATGGAAAAAATTGGCAGAAAAGGCTGCTCGTCCCACTGGGTCATCGTTCTTGAATTTAGATAAGCTAATATTATCTGAAAGAGTGTTTAAAATTAATATATATTCATGGTATTTATGTATGTATAATATGTTTTCGTGTCTAATCGGCATACTTTTTGTGTGACAATCTTTTTCATGGCAAGTTTAGATTTTAGTTTTATTAATCAGTAATATTGGAAAGGTAGATATGTACCTTGAAATGAATACAAGAATTTTTAATTTTAAGTTAGGTTAAACTAATTTTAATTGATGTATCATAATCGAATTTAAATTTTTTAAAAAATATTTGGATTAGATTTTGATTAAACTTGAATAGTTAATTTTAAAATTGGTCAAATATCAAATTAATTCTTTGATATCGTACTAGACTCAAACTAATTTTAATAATATGAGACAGGTATTTATTACTCTGAAAAGAATAGAATTTAAATTATATGAAATTAAATCTAACTAATGTGTTATAATTAATCTAATTTAGAAAATTTTGTTAATATATTTGAATTTAATTTTGATTAAACTCAAATAACTAATTTTAAGATTGATCAATAATCAATTTAATTACAGGTGGAATCCAATTAGACTACCAAGAAACATCAAACAAATAAGAATTGTCAAGAAACAACGATTGGGGAGGCTAGGAATAGACTTTCCACTATCCAACACTCACTAACAATCAATCTAGTGACTGGAATCTGGCAAATGAGGAGAGAAAAGCTCTTCAGCAGTACCTGCATGTAATAAACAATCATAACTCCTTGATACAATAGAGAGCTAGAAACAACCGGATAAAGGATGGGGATAGATGAATAAAATTTTTCTTCAATGCTGTCTCTGCAAGAAGAAGCATCGATAGAATTTTCTGTTTAAAAGCTAATTCTAGTGAAATGATCTGTAGACAAGAAGAGGTAAGAACGGAAAATGTGGATTTTTTCAAAAAACTTTTGGAAGTTGAAGGGAACTCAAGAACATCTATGGAGGATCTAAAGCTTTTTATCACTTTCAGGATACCCGAGGTAGAAGCTATTAATTTAATAAGACCAATCACTGACAATGAAATAGAGATTGTGGTTTTCAACATGAATGGATCCAACGCTCTTGGACCGGCCTTAATGGGAACTTCTAAACTTAGGATAAGATAGGAAAAATTATCAAGAAAGATATGCATGAATTCTTCAAGAAAGGGGTATTGCCGAAAGAGATTAATAAAACTTTCTTGTGCCTAATCTCCAAAGTCCCCAATCATGTTTCGTTAAGCGAATATTGGCCTATTTCTTACACTAATTTCATTTACAGGATCATTGCTAAAGTGTTAGAAAATAGGTTGAAAATAGTCCTGAAATTTATATTTAATGAGAACCAAGGAGCTTTCTTAAGCAATAGACACATTGGAGATAATATTATAATCATGTAGGAGCTTATGAAAGGCTACACAAGGAGAAATTCTCCACAGAACTTTGTTATCAAGGTGGATCTCTATAAAGCGTTCAATAGTTTCAAACTAGAATTTCATTTTATAGGCATTTGAAGTTTTCCCAAATGTTTATAAACTGGATTTGAGCTTGCATCTCATCACTACTTCCTTTGACATATTGATAAATGAGAATCTTACTAAAATTTTCAAGGAATCTAAAAGACTTAGGCAAGGAGATCATCTCTCCCCCTACCTACTCATAATCTGCATGGAGGTTCTCACACTCTTATTCAAGTATCACTCTAAATGTAAGTTGGTATCTCTAACAAACTTATGTTTTATAGATGATCTTATATTGCTAAGCGAAGTTGATGCTAACTCAACATCCATACTGATGAGTACCTTACAAAGAGTTAAAGAGCTGTCTGGTCTAAGAATTAAGCTCCAAAAGCGCTTCTTCATCTTGTCAAAAAGTGTTATACACCTCTCAGATGAAATGTCTCAAATTATTGGTATGGCTAAACAAAACCCTCCTCTACAATATTTGGGACTTCCAATCTCATCCAGAAGGCTTAGATATAGAGAATGTTTTTCTCTAATACAAAAAATCTAGAAAAGACTGAGTTCGTGGATCAATAGGACTCTTTCATATGTTGGGAAACTCCAACTATTGAAATGCGTCATCTTTTCTATGCAAACATACTAGTGCTCCCAAATTTTCTTATAAACAGGTCTTATTAAAACTGTGGACAGAATGATGAAGCAATTCCTTTTGGGAAAAGTGGGAGGTGAAGATGGAGTTGTAAAAGTGAGCTGGAAGGATATCTGTCAACTAAAGGAAGTAGGAGGGTTGGGATTGGAGACAATAAATAGTAGCAATAGAATTTTAATGCTAAAAAGGATTTGGAGAATCTTAAGTGAGAAAAAATCATTGTAGATCAAATGGATACACATCTATATTCTGAAGGGGAATAGTCTTTGGGCTCTGAATCCTATGTTAGAAATTAATTCAAATTTTAGAATTGTTAAAATTTCTTTAAAATTGGTCTTAGTTTGTTTTTAATCTTGCAGATTCTATAGGATAATTTCCTGATTTTATTATATTTTATTATGATTAAAATATTTGATTTTGTTGAAGATTTACTTTGATTTTTAGTTTACTTATAAGCCTATATAAAGGTATGATCAAACAGAATAAATGGATGAGTTAAGTTGCAAAGTTGCATCCCAAAAATTCCAACGTCCTAAATATACCTATGGTTCTTCAATCCAATACTGAAATTGAGGTAAATGGTTTAAAAATAGGTAACTTGTGAAATAAGGACAGGAACTCTGGCATCTATTTGGTTTCATAATTGGCACGGTCAGGGAGCTCTTACCCATAATCAACAGGCTAGGACTTTACTCTTCAAGTTCTCAAGGAAAGCTAAAGTGCAAGAGATGATAGAGAATGAAAACTGGTCTCTATCTCCAGAGTTGATGAGGAATTTGTCGATTCCCTAATATACAAACACTAAAGATGAAGACATTTATCTCTGGCATGAACTACCTGTGACAAAATTGACAAACAGGAAATCTAAGGAATTGATGTTTAGGACTGGTACAAAAGTAGAGAGAAGCATATTGGTTCAGAGCAAAAGCCTAAATTCTAATGTCAGCTTCTTGATTTTGTTAGCAATGTTAAATAGGCTTAGCACAATGGATAGATTAAAATTCCTATCCATCCCTAACGTTCGTGTTCTTTGCAATCTTGAGGATGAAAGTAGGGATCATTTGCTTTCCAATTGCAATATCTCTAACATTATATGGCGAAGGGTCTCTTCACTAATGTCAATATAGTCTCAACCAAAGCAGACTAGTAGACATTATCCATAGGATACTACATATGCCAAGCTCCAAGCAAGACAGGGAAGTATACAAGAGATTTGGAAGGAAAGAAATTCCAGAAGATTTGCAGGGAAGTCCAGAAGCTTATCTACTCTTATAGAGCTAACAAAAGCAAGTATATATAAGGGAGAAATTTATCAGTTAACATCAATAGATGGCAAAGAAATGTACCAAAAGAAAGGTGACTTCTCGGAGAATCTAATACTTTTAAAACTTTGTAAATTAATGCATTTCAGGTCTTTGTTATCATTCTGTCCCCTAATTCTTTCAACTGAAATGTAGGGACTACTGGCTATGTGGTGTATTTGAAGATGTATTCTTATGAGTGACTTCCTGTAACTGATATATTTATTTATTAAATTTACTTTCTCAAGAAAAGGAACAACGATTGTCACCTTGAGACACTTGTTTGTCAGGAAACATAAACCAAATGAGACCTGTCAAGAGACAACTATTGTCACCTTCAGAAACTTGTTTGTCTTGTCCACTTAGGTAGTTGAATAAATGACTTGGATCATTCTAAAGAAAACGCCGCCATTGTAGGCACTTTATCAACAACCATAAATGTAGTTATCACTGACAAATTGATCTTAAAATTCCAAGTAAGTCATCTTGAAAATTAAACGGAAGCTACATGTGTAGTTACTATCTAACGCCATCATGGAGGGTCACTACTTGTCATCGTTCAATGGCCTGATTTCCCGATTCAGTAATACAGAGTCTTCCAATATCCTCCGGTGACCTGCATAATCTCTGATGGATTCATTTCAATGTTCACTATTAAAGTAGCAGAAGAGTTGGGACTTCCTATTGCAATTTTCTTCACTCTCCTGCATGTTGCTTCATGGGCTTTCATCAAATTCGTGCACTCAAAGAAAGAGGACTGATAGCCTCAAAAAGGTATATAAATTACAGGTTTTTTACGAATGTGACAAATATGATTCTGATCTGAATGTTTCTTCAACTTGTACCTTTTGAAATCTAAGTTGGATTGAGAATGAAATCGATCCAAAAGACTTAAGCCTTTTAAAAGATTGCTCATTTTTAACCTTATATATTATTATTAGATGTTGTATTTTTTCGATGAAGGATTTATTATCTCAATACTCCTCCTTACATGCAACTTTCTTTTGGGTTTGTCAAGTGAACTATTTAGAATTTTCGGACTCTAGAATCTTTGTTGGGCCTTATAGGTTCTGATACTATTTTAAAATTTAAGTTGTGTTAAAAATAAGGTCGATTTAAAAAATTTATATCTTTTAAAGGATTGCTTATTCTCAACCTTATATATTATTGTTAGATGTTGTATCTTTTCGATGTGGGATTTTTCCATTAGTATCTACTCGTGCAGCGCCTCTTTATTGTGTTAATTTGCAGATGAAAATTTTCGAACGAATGGCTATTTGGACCAAGTCATAGATTTCATTCCAGTAATGAAGAACTTTCGTATGCGAGATTTGGGAACAATATTTGATACAGTCAGTGGCGATGATTGTTAAATTTGCAATAGGCATACGGAGTCATACGAAAAGAAAAGTTAAATCACTCACAAGTTCAATTAAGGTGCATAAAATCAATTGCAATAAGTAGAGTATCATCAAGGTATTATCAACACAAACACTTCTTATCAAGGTTAGATTTTTGATTAAGGTCAAATGGGCTCGCTCTTAGAACAAATAATACTACTGGGCATATCCTTCCTAGGAGCTTAAATGATGGACCGTTTTAAGGAGTTTAGATACTCTGTTCAAGACTACTTTGTCTTACTCTTTTTAATTAAAAAACTTTGTTATTTTCGCTTAAAAATTTTAAGCTACTTATTCATGATGTCACTGTAAGTTATGCCCGTGCATAATTATAAGCTTTTTTATTTTTTATTTTAATTATACTACTATTAATTTAATAAAAAATTAAATTAAAATTAAAATTATGTTATTATTAATTTATAAAAATTAAAATTAAAAGAAAAACATTGTGCACACGCCCGCGGCAAAATTTTGTTTGTTTGTTTATTTTTATTTTAAAATTTTTAAATAAAATTAAAATTAAAATGATAAAAATAAAAAATTTGTAATTAATTTTAATTTTTAAATAACATTTTTAAGATAAAAATTAAAATTTAAAACTTGATTAATTTATTTAAAATTGTTTAATTAATTTATAAGTTATAGAAAAATATTAAATTAAATTAAAAAATCGATTAATGTTGTTATTATTATTATTATATTAGTGTTCAAGCATATTAATGCAATATTAAACATCTTGTATATTTACGACAAAGTTTTTTAATTGTTTAAAACTGATTTATAAATTATAGAATTTTATACGTAAACAGCTAATTTTATTAAACATCTTTAATAAATAGCCGATGTTATTGCTGTCAATTAAAATAATTTGTTGAAATCAAAACAAATTATTTCACATATATAATATATTGTATAATTTATTTGCATTTCACAAGCATTCTATTTTTTTAAAAAAATTATCGTAAATATACAAGATGTTTAATATTGTATTAATATGCATGAGTGCTAATATAATAATGATAATAATATTAATTGATTTTTAATTTAATTTAATATTTTTCTATAACTTATAAATTAATTATAAAATTTTAATAAATTAATCAAATTTTAAAATTTAAATTTTTATCCTAAAAATTTTATTTAAAAATTAAAATTAAAAATAATAAAAAATTGAAACAAAATTTGTTTTTATTTTTATCATTTTAATTTTAATTTTATTTAAAAATAAAAACATACAAAATTTTGTCACGGACGTGCACAAGCTTTTTTTAATTTTAATTTTTATAAAATTAATAATAACATAATTTAATTTAATTTAATTTAATTTTTATTAAAGTAATAATAATATCATTAAAATAAAAATAATAAATAAAAAAATAAAGAAGCCTACACTTATGCACGGACGTGAATTGAATGGGCAGCTTAAAATTTTTAACCAAAAAAACCTACCCGAAGAGAAAAATTAGACTACACATAATTTCAAGTAAGGTTTCATTTTAAAAACAATAGATAATAGATAAAATAGTCCACTAAATTTATGTGTTAGTTTCTTTTTCCTCTTTCTATGAGGTGGGATTGTTTTATGATACCTCGTACCGGGTCAAGGTACACTCAACAAAGACATCACTCAAAGCTCCTGCAGCCATTTTTCACACTTTTGACGCTTTAGAGCCTGAAATTTTGGATACTCTATCCTCTATGCATCGATCTGTCCATTTCATTCGTCCTCTTGAGTTGCATCTCAATCAAATTCAGGAAAGTGCTTTAAGTTCAATTGGATTTAATCTCTGGAAAGAAGAACCTGAGTGCCTCCGATGGCTTGATTCCACAGAACCCAACTCAGTGCTTTACGTCAACTTTGGCAGCATAACACTGCTGACAAGAGAACTGGTTGAATTCGGAATGGAACTAGTGATGTGATTCCGCAAGTTCACGGGTCCTAAATAGTATAGTATAATATCGTCCCACAGGGAGTAATTGTGTAAGTACTAGGCTTGGATCACTCAATTA
>JANZXR010000170.1:1050623-1068743 GCA_027575705.1 Erythroxylum echinodendron | reverse complement strand
TTAATAAAATTTTATTAATTTTTTATTTTATAATTAATTATATACAATTTATAATTAATTATATAAAAATATTATTAATTATTTAATTTATTTTATTTTATATATTAATTCTATTTAATATAATATTATGACTTAATCGTAGTTGATATTACGAAAAATTATTGAGGGTATATTAGATAGTATACATTTATTAGTTTACGTTCCATCCTAAACCCTCCGAATCGGAGGTTTCTTATTTTCACTATTTAGGATGGAATGGAACGTAACATGAAACCCTCCGCTTCCATCTCATTCCATTCCATTCCATTATGAAACCTTCAACCAAACGATGGAAGCGTGTTACGTTCCATCCCCTTCCATCCTCAGTCTCTCAACCAAACAGAGCCTTAAAGAACAACGGTCAAGTAACAAAGTAAATAAGCAGCTTGATACAGTGGGACGAAAAGGAAGACAAAACTTTTGCAACAATCAGAGTCGCATAAGCAATCCCATCCAAGGAGTCATCATTTTCACAGAAAGGAAACCTAGTTATCTGCTTCTCCTTGGCGTCAACAAGGACTTCTTCAACCGTTATCATTATCATCAGCAATATACGATTCATCATGGCCTTGTCAACTATTTCCACACCTACTTGTTATCATGTAGTGGCAAATTGTTATTATCGGAATGATCGTTCTTTCCAACCACCGTCTGGATATGGTCGTTCTTTTGAAGGATACTATCCACAAGCTTTCTATTTGTCTCCCTGAACTTAGTGTCAGATCCTACTTGGTACATGGATAGTGGATCCAACTATCATATGACTCCTCCTTCTGATCAACTTGAACATATAACCCCAGTGGGTAAGTCTCATCTTCTTACAATTACTGGAGAGAAGAACTGTAACATGGGGAGTTGTATCATGGGCATAGGTTCTACTTCTGTTTCTTGCCTTCGTTCTCATTCTAAACTTCTTCTTAAGGATGTGTTATTTGTTCCTACTCTTACTAAAAACCTTATGAGTGTGAACAAACTTGTTGAAAATAATTTTGTTGATGTTCAGTTTACTAATACTGGTTGCACTGTGAAGAACAAAGTAACGGGGCAACTCCTGATGTAAGGACACCCAAGCAAGGAATGTATCCTATGGATATTAAGATTAATTTTCAGCCCCAAATTCACATTGCACAGTTTACTGAAACAGAAGATGATTTTATCATATGGCATCAAAATTTAGGACATCTAAGTCATAGAGTTTTGAAACAAATTATGAATAAATGTAATGTGAATTTTCCAATCAGTGAAAAATATGTATGCGAGGCTTGTCAATTTGGGAAATCAAAACAATTACCTTTTCTTAATTATGTTTCACATGCTTCTGCACCTTTGGAATTGATCCATACTCATTTATGGGGACCCTCTCCTATTCAATCTACAAGTGGTCATCGGTATTACACAAAGGCGAGGCTGTTAATGCTTTTAACCATTTTCAAGCCTTAGTTGAAAATCAATTCAATACACGTATAAAAGCAGTCCAGTGTGATAATGGTTTAGAATATAAGCCTTTTATACCTGTTGCACAAGCTGCTGGAATTAATCTCAGATTTACCTGTCCATACACTTCTCCTCAAAATGGACGTGCAGAGAGAAAGCACAGACACATAGTAGAAATAGGCGTAACCTTATTAGCATGAGCAAGAATGCCATTTGTTTACTGGGTTGAAGCTTTTCAAGTTGTTGTTTATCTTATTAATAGATTTTCCACACCTGTTTTGGAAGGTACGTCACATTTGTTTAGATTATTTAAAACAGAACCAGATTATAAGATTATACAGCCTTTTGGATGCGCTTGCTATCCATGTTTAAAACCATACAACAATCACAAGTTTCAGTATCATAATCAACGATGTGTCTGCCTTGGGATTGCATCTCAACAGAAAGGCCATAAATGCTTAAGTGCCTCTAGAAAAATTTTGTATCACGACATGTTGTATTTGATCTTTCTTTGTTTCCTTTCACCATAGGATTTTTGAATCGTTGAGTTGAATCATCTGAAATAGATGGTGTAATGCCACATATAATTCACCCCTTGAACTTGTCTGTACATTCTGCCTTACCTCACGGACAAGAAGTGACTGTTCTTGATGCTTCACCTGCTCATTCTGATGCTTCACCTAGGAATAATTTTTTGCCTCAGGAAATTTCTTCTGTTGTTGATCCAACAAAATTTTCTTCAACAAATAGACCTAATGATTATTTCTCTTCAGAGGCTCAAATGTCTCCATCAGACCAACTAAATAAACACCCAATGACAACAAAGGCCAAGGACGACATTTTCAAGCCTAAATATCCCTTCATTGGCCTTCTTCATTCAGAAGATCCAACTTCATTGTCACGAGTAGCTGAACCTGTTTCAGTAAAAGATACACTTGCGTCTTCTCACTGGCGACAGTCAATGATAGATGAATTTAATTCCTTACAACGAAACAAAACATGGATTTTGGTTCCATACAATGGTACTCAGCAACTAGTTGATTGTAAATAGGTGTTCAAAACTAAGTTTAACACTGATGGGTCTATTCTGAAACATAAAGCTCGGTACGTTGCGAAAGGTTTTCAACAAGTTGTTAGAGTAGATTATGGTGAAACGTTTAGTCCTATGGTCAAACCTACCACTATTTGTTCGTACTGACAATTGTTGTTACCATTAAGTGGGAAATACAACAATGGGGCTTTAAAAATGCCAAGAGTGATATCTCTCTATTTTTGTTTCAAACGGGTAATCTTACTATGTTTGTATTGATTTATGTGCTAGTAGTGTGCCCTAGGCCAATGGTCATATATGAATTTTGTACTGACATTCTGACTTATTATTTATATATTTGAGGTATTCTTTTATATATGCATGTATGTTGTTTATGTAATGTGATTTACATTCCATGAATAATATTAGGCTTATGTCATCAAGTACGTGACTTGATAGTAAAACCATAAGCATTATAATACTATTCTAAACTATCCCTGGTCGATCATTATTGGTAGAACAATAATGAATTAAGGCTAATATGTGTTCAGATTGATGATCACGTTTTACTAATCATGGATATGAGTTATCAAACCAGATACATAGATATATGTTAGAGAACATATATTGGACCTACCCACAGAGATAACACTACATGGTTTCATGTCATTAGTGATTCTCAATATAGTTTGACTTTAGTCCTTTAACCTGAAGTCATCATGGTTTCCTACATAAGGAATTCAGTATTTTGACATTAGACTAAGTTATCTTTAACAGGATAACAAGTAGTCTTATGTTGGACATTAAATGAATCATGTGGAGTGATGTAAATTACGTAGATGAGATTTGTACCTCTCTTAAATGAGAGAGATATCATTTGGGCTTCTTAACAAGTTTAACTGAAGAAATGCATAGTCGTGCTCAAATGAATTGATGAGGAGTCATCAATGTGATTTGTCATCGTCAGTTAACTTAGGAATTAAGAAACTATGATTAATCAAAGATTGACATGCACCATGCCTTATGATTAATTGATATCGTGTTACGAAGGGACTGAGTTTGTAACCATAGTTACAAGTTAAATGAGATTACCGATCCTCATTTGATAGGGTAGTTATAATGTCTTGTTAGAGGCCACTTATGACTTTTAGGCCTTGAAGTGTGATTAAGCCCATTGTTAACATCAAATGAGCCTACAGGGTCGCACACAAAGAGTGATGGGATTTGGGCTTTTTCTCTTGGGCCTAATTTATAGGCGCTGAATAAATATATGCGGATATATTTATTGAGTTAGACTGAATTAAGTTGTCAGGCTTTTATTATATGAGATATAATATGGGCCAAAACTTATTGGGCTTCCATAATCCTAATGGGTTTAGGATTATGATATTCTTATTCATAATAGGTTTAAGATTAGGATATTCCTATTCCTATTAAAATAGGATTGTCCTATTCTCAGTAGGAATAGGGATAAGGGCTTCTCTATAAATGGAAGGCTTATGTCTCATTAGAAGACATACGAAAAGCCCTAACTACCAGGCCACTCATTCCTTTTCCTGAGAGAAAAATTGTGTGGCGTTCTAAAGTGTTTTAGAACGTACTAGCACACATTAGCCACTGCCAGGATTGTTCGTCCTCTTGTGGATATCAGTAAAGGATGTTCCCGAGCTACAGCATCAAGATATCTTAAAAGAATTCCAATCCACGCACTTAAAGAGGTAATTCTGTACACTTCTTGTTGTGAAATTTCGATTAACCAAGGCACAAGACCTGAAATCCTATAGTCCATTCCGCTGCGCATTGTGCATTTCTGAGCCATAAGCCATCCAACATTATGTTGATGACACTCTTATCACTGGACATAATTATGCAAATCTGAAATCCTCTGTACAGAGATTGAATAATGCGCTATTCTCTCTTAAGGATTTAGGACCCCTATATCATTTTCTTGGCTTTGAAATTTATAGAGATAGTTTAAGTATATACCTGAATCAAGAAAAGTATATTCTCAACTTGTTAAAGAAATTTAACATGCGGGATTGTGCGCCTGTGCCTACTGCAATGGTTACTGGTTGACATTTTTCATTGACTGATGGAGAACTTATGGCAAATCCTACTCTGTATTATCGAGCTATAAGCTCTCTTCAATATTTAGCAACTACTCGTCCAGATATTGCATTCTCTGTCAATAAACTTAGTCAATTTTTGTCTCAGCCAACAACCATTTTCAAGCTGTTAAACATATTCTACGTTATCTCAAAGGCACCTATAGATATGGACTTCATCTAAAACCATTTTCTTCACTTCAACTGATGGCCTATACAGACGCAGACTGGACTACAGACGTAGATGATCAAAAATCAATGGCAGGATTATGTGTGTATCTTAGAGGTACATTAGTGTCTTGGTATTCACGGAAGCAATGAGTAGTCTCTCAATCAAGTATGGAATCCGAATATAGGGCACTGGCTGATGAAGCTGCTGAGGTTAAATGGTTAAGTTCATTGTTATTTGAGCTTGGTTTTTTCCTCTGACGACCCTGTATAATGTGGTGTGATAATCTAAGTGTAGGAGCACTAGCTGCCAATCCTGTTCAACATGCCCGCAGTAAACATATAGAGATAGATGCTCACTTTATTCAAGATTTAATATTGCCTGGATGCATTGCTATCATATATGTTCCTTCATCTCCTCAAGTAGCTGATTGATTAACCAAAGCCTTGACTCACTCTCAATTTCTACTCTTAAGAAACAAACTCTAGTTGTTCATCACACCTTCTCGTTTGAGGGAGAATATTAGAGCATAACATATTGTATTATTTATATAATATTTATATAATCTTGTACAGCTGTAATATTTTGTATCCTCTTCTCTTTCTTCATACGTGTATTGCTCTCATAGGTTCTGTTAGGGTCTTCCTCATTCTGTTATGATTCTTTTGTCCTATTGTATTTTATTCTGTCCTATATATATAGATTAAAAGAATTTGAGCACTGTGTGCTACAGATTATTCATTACTCTAGCTTTTCTATCTGAAGCAATAATAAATTTATTTTTCAATTAATTCATGAACTTGGTCGAGACTTTGCTTTAAAAGATTTGGGTCCACTACATTTCTTATTGGGTTTAAAAGTATACATGTCACCTCGTAGACTCTAATTAGTGTGGACCAAACCAAAATTGGACCTATGATAGGAAAGTCTGATATAGAAGCTATATAAAAAGGTTAAAAAGTCTCCTGCAATTGCACATATTATTCGTAAATATCCAGATTCTCTAACTCATTAATAGAGCTTGCATTTTAACAAAACTGTAGAAAGGCATTGACAAAAGTGCCGATGAGAGGATTTTGTGAAGGTTCCGGTGAATTCGAGCTCGATACGATCTTGCAAAGCTCCTTTGAAATTTGAGTAAACCGAAATTAGGTATTTTCACATTTCCTTCGTTTATTTCACTTTCACGAATAATCCAGGACATGTAATAAGATTCATGCTACATGTTACAAGAATATGTATATATCCTAGTTATAATGTTTTGTTAAAATATATTTTATATATTCTTTGTTTAGTTTTGGCATTTTGAATTGGACATATAAGGAAATCACGTAAATTAAAATCATGAAGATGGGTGCAGTTTGTTTATTTAATTGACATCTATCTAGTGTACGACTGTTGGGCATGGAAATCACATATGAGACACTTGTTATTATGTGGCTGTACGTTATTTTTAATTGAAGTCTATCAAGTGTACTGCTATTGTGATAAGGTTGAGATAAGCTCAAATACTTAATTAAAAATAGAAGTCTATCCATATACGTATGTCAAGACTCTTAGTTGGCGTGGAATCCTAGCTTCGGTGGTGTGGTACGAAGATAGCGTGCGTCACTGCAAGGGTGGTTGAAGTTTTCATAAGTAAGGTTTTTCGTGTGTGTGGCTACGCCGTCATCTTCATGAGTGTGTGTGACAAATTGATTTTTCACTGTGTTTATGTGTTTGTTGCTGTGTGAGACACGCACTGTGTGAAGGAAATATTTGAGTGGGCTGAACATGCAAACTTGTTCTCTTTTGGTGGCTCTCGATTGCTCTCATACGTAAGGGTATTTTGCTCTGTCTCTTGTTCTACTATTGGTTGTGATACAGATATTGTGTTGAAGTATTGGTTTCAGCTGAGTGAGTGTGGGCAGCGTATTGGTTTCAGCTGAGTGAGTGTGGGCAACGTATTGGTTTCAGCTGAGTGAGTGTGGGTAGCACATACATGTCTGGGTTTTGTTTTCTTCTTGCGATAATTATCTTCGCACTTGTTACATTGGCTTATTTGATTTTTATGTCTTGGGAGCTTGGCACTTCAATACCGTGACACTTAGAGGAGAGAAATTAATAGGGAAGTTTTTTTTTCTGATCTCAAGTAGTTTGGTATTTTATTTTCTATTGATTAAATACTTGAGATATTTTTACTTGTTACTACATTGAGTGAAAGTAGGTAGAAAAATCCTCTGTTGAGGTTAATACGAGTCGGTCGTGTTATCAGGTGTGAAAGTCTTTCACGAGTAGTTAGGTTTCGTGATAGTTGCAGAAATTGAGAGATACTGTGTTAAATCAATTATGTGTAATTCTATTGGACTACTGTGAAAGTGATTAAGCTAGGTGAGGGCCCCGCAAACGTAGGCCAAGTGTGTCGAACTGCATTACCAAATTTCGGTGTCTTTTTATTATATTGATTTTGTTTGGTTTATTTTATTGACGCCAAAGATGTTTACGGAAAATTGAGAAATAATTAACCCTCTTTAATTTTTCAATTTGTATCAGAGCAAGGTCACCGATTCAGAACTTGGTAGCAAGTTGATAGAGACCCTAGATTCACAGGCATGGCTATGAGAGAGGGTGCATCAATTACTAGACCGCCACAATTGGATGGCTCTAATTACCCAGCATGGAAATCCCAGATGAAAGTCTTCATTCAAGCTTAGGGCACGAGAGCCTGGCATTTGGTAGAATATGGTTGGACACATCCCATGATCACCAATGATAAAGGAGATGCAGTTAAGGAAGACCCATCTGAATGGATGAGAATGGAAGAGGAAAGTGCACTGGGAAATTCACAAGCAATGCACGCGATACTCAGTGCTGTTGATGAAGGACACTTCTCGATGATTTCAGCGTGTGAAACGGGAAAAGAAATGTGGGATGCTCTGCAAACCATTCATAAAGGATCAAAATATGTGATAGTGTCGAAATTACAAATGCTAGCAGTGTGATTTGAAGAGCTGAAGATGGATGAGCATGAGAATATTGGTGAATTTCACAAAAAATTAAGAGATATTGCAAATCAAGCTCATCAACTGGGAAAGAGGTACTCTAATATGAAATTGGTCAAGAAAACACTGAGATCGCTACTATCAAGATTTATCCTGAAGATTGCATCAATAGAGGAGGCTCACGATATTGATACTCTATCATTAGAAAAGGTTATCGGAATTCTTACAAATTTCGAGATGAATCTCTTAAGAGGCAAGCATGAAAGAAGCAAAGGATTGGCACTACAGGTGGGAACTATGAAAAATGCTAACAACGCGGAAGATGAATCAGATGAAAATGAAGACATGATTCTACTCACACGAAATTTCGGTAAGTGGCTGAAAAGAATGAAGAAGGACAGGCCCGACTTTAGACAAAATGGTGGAAGTTCATCAAATACCAACCCAAGACAACAAATCAAGGCGCAAAAGGGAGAACGAAAGGCAAGAAGAATTCAATGTCATGAATGTCAAGGGTTCGGACATATTCAATCAGAATGTGCCAATATGTTGAAGAAACAAAAAGGAAAGTCTTTCACCACCACCTGGAGTGAAAACGATTCTGAGAGTGACTTTGGTAGTGAAGAAGAAATAACAAACAATGCTGCGTTGGTTACGTTACATAGCAAAAGTCAAGTTACTTGCTTAACAGTAACTGAGAAGGAACTGAAGGTAGAAAAGGGAGAAAACATGAAAATTTCGAAAATAGTTCATCTCGGGATTTAGTATCAGACTATGACAGTGACAAAAGTAGCACTGATGGTGAAAATAGGGATATTAACGAGGAGTACTAGGCTATATATAAAAAAGGGTGAAAACGTATAAAGAGAATGGAAGATTGAAGGAAGAAAATTTTTGCATAAAGAACACCATACGAGAATTGGAAAAGAAGCTGATGTTGACATCATATGAGCTTGATAAAATTATAATGAAATTGATAAATACTGAAAAAGGATTGAGGATGTTGAATGGAGGCACGGAAAAACTAGAGAATTTGATAGAAATCGGTAAGCCTAAAGAGAATTTTGAAGGTATAGACTACAAAGGTGAGTGTTCGAAAGTTAATAAAGAAAATTCTGGTATGTTCAGGTCAGCCCAAGAGGTAGAAGCGCCAAATAAGAGAAGAAGATTTATACCCACATGTCATTTTTGTGGAGTTGTGGGGCATATAAGGCCAAGGTGTTATTAATTGGTACAGAAGCTGTTTGAAAGAAGGCAAGGTCGAAGAAGTGGGTACATTCCACAGAAATTTCAACATTAACCTTTAGTTTCTAAATCTACTTGGGTAAAAAGAAGTGATCTGTAAGCTCTTGTAGTTCGTACATCAATGAAGGCTACGTTACAACATAGATGGTATTTTGATAGTGGATGTTCGCATCATATGACAGGGGAAAAAGCCTACTTAACAGATTATCAGAATTGTATGGATGGTCATTTGACTTTCGGAGATGGAAAGAAAGCTTCTGTGATCGGTAGAGGAACGTTATGCATGGATGGTTTACCTCCGCTTAAGAATGTGCTTCGTGTCGATGGATTGAAGGCAAATTTGGTAAGTATAAGCCAACTAAGTGATGATGGGTTGCTAGTTAAATTTACAAGTGATGAATGCAGGGTACTTACTAAAAAAGGCGAATGTATTGTGAGCGGCAAGCGATCAGCCGACAATTGTTACATGTTGCAAGTCAAGACCACATATAGCTCGGCCACTCATGAAAATAGCATTGAATTATGGCATCAAAGGCTTGGGCACGTGAACTTCGATCTTATAAACAAGTTAACTAGATTGGAAGCTGTGAAGGGCTTAGCCAAAATGAACAAGGAAGGGAAATTAATTTGCAGAGGATGTCAGATAGGAAAACAGCTGAGAGTGCCGCATAAACAGGTCAGGTATGTTTCCTCATCTCGTATTCTTGAATTGGTTCACTTGGAATTAGTTAGTACAACATAACATGAAAGCATTGGTAGAATGAGATATTTTCTAACCAGTGTTGATGATTATTCGAGATATACTTGGGTAGCATTTTTGAAAGAAAAATCAGATGCGTTTAAGGCTTTTAGAAGCCTATGTGTGCAGGTGATAAATCTGAAAATTTTGACTATATTGAGAATTCGATCGGATATAGAAGAGAATTTGAGAATGCAAGTTTTAATGAATTATGTGATGAGTATGGAATCTCACAAGAATATTCACCTCCTAAAACTCCACAACAAAACGGTGTCGCAGAGAGGAAGAATAGAACGCTTTAAGAAATGGCCAGATTGATGCTAAATGGAAGCAAAATGTCTATGCGATCTTAGGCTAAAGCGATTAACACAGCTTGCTACATATGCAATAGAGTATATCTTCAAAACTTTTTGAATAAGACATCATATGAACTTTGGAGAGGAAAGAAACCAGATGAGAGCTATTTTCATATTTTCGGAAGCGAGTGCTACATTCTTCGAGATTGTAAGCAACTTGGAAATTTTGAAAGCAAAAGTGATGAATGAGTCTTCATTGGGTACTCAACTCATAGTAAAGCCTACAAAGTGTACAATCAAAGAACAAAGAAAATGTAAGAATCTATCAACGTTATGATAGATGATGGATCTTTGGTGAATGGGCAAGTGACTGAAGAGAAAAATAGTAACCAGCCGTCTGAATCGACTCAAACAAGTAATGAGACAAAAGTGAAGAATTGTCCAGATGCACAATTAGTTGCTGCAGAGGAAGTAACCGCAGAATCTGATTTACAGTTAGTTACTGCTGAGGAAGTAACTGCAAAAACTGAAGAACTTTCGGTTACCTCGGATGATGAACCAACTAATACTATGGAAGCTGATTTGAATCGAGGCTCTTCGTCTCGAATCTGAAGAAATCATCCAGCAAAAAATGTTATTGGAGATGTGAGCGAAAGAAGACAAACAAGAGAGAGGAAAATGGTTGACTGTAGAGAACTTGCAGGATATTTGTGCTATACTTCTTTACTTGAACCAAAGAACTTCAAAGAAGCACTACAAGATGAATTCTGGATAGCGGCTATGCAAGAAGAATTAATTCAGTTTGCACGGAATGATGTATGGGAATTAGTGCCAAGACCATAAGGTACTAATGTAATCGGTACAAAGTGGGTGCTTCGAAATAAAACAGATGAAAAAGGGAATACTGTGGTTCTTTACTTGTTGGTATATTTTGGGTTCTTGATTGTGCTTTGTGAATACTATGTTTGTGCTCATTGTCTGGTTGATATTGAATTATAGGAAGAACTAAGGAAAAGGATGTAGTCTCTAGCTATGATAAAAAGACAGCAGCCCCTACGCGACGATCAAGTCGCTTGAAATTTAATCCAGCATCTGGCAAAAACTTTACTGGGGCAGGATCATCTTCGACAGTGCCTATTGATATTCCCGATGTTCAGGATCAAAATGAACCTATTGATGATGTTACTTGAGTGATAGAGTCCATGGTAGAAGACTCATCCTCAGATTTCGAAGCACCCCCTATGGCTCAGTCTGTTCCACCGCCGGTACCCTCTCCGGTACCGAGAAAGCGTACAAAGATGAAGTGTCATAAGTCTGTCCGCTAGCCTTGCTCTCATCCTTTGACCAAATTGCCCGTTGACAAAGCATTTTTTTTCAAATTTTATACTCCAGCCGCTGAGCAGAAATGGAGTACAATTTCAGACACTGGTTTTGCTTTAGATCGGCTTATCAACTTGGTTGAATTCCAAGATTAGGGCTTACATACTCTACTTTCAACGAGGAATTTGTTGCAGGCTTCACTCCTCCCTCAACATTACGACGCTGATCTGGTAAAAGAGTTTTACTCTAACTTGACTTGTGACATTTTAAATGTGGATGCAGCCTCCTTTGGAGTGATTTATGTGTGAGGACAGGTCATTCGTCTTAACGCTATAAGATTGAATCTGTTTTTGGAATTTGATAATGTTATTGGTGATCTTCACTATGATGCTGAGTGGGCCATCTCGACAGATCAGATTGACACAGTTATAACTGGTGGCAAACTCACTGCCTGGCCATCTAGCTCTGTTCTTCGATTATCCATGCTGACCCAATACTTTTCAAGTTAATTGTGACCAATTGAATTCTGAGCACCCATGTTGTGACGGTCTATCTAGCCCAGGCTAAGATGCTTTATGCGATCGGTACCGGAATTCATTTCAATCTTGGGCATCTGATTATTGACGCAATGTTGGCCATTGAGACACTATTTTCGAAAATTGAGCAGATTGAGGGTGTTCTTCAAGTTGCTACTGAAGCACTTTGCAGCTTGAAACAACGTGTTCTTCGTTTCCCCAGTACCTCATGAAATTGTCTTTTTGGCATGTGCTGTCCCAAAGGGGAAGAGGTCAGATAAGTGTGCTGAATTTTTTTTTTCCTTTTTGTGTGTTGACTGCTGATAGTTATGTAATGTTAACTAGATACTACATTGAGGGGGATTATTGCACACTTTTTACTATATGTCCAATTATGCATCTTCATGTGTTGTGCCAAACAATGCCAAAAAGGGGGAGATTGTTAGAATATATTTTATATATTCTTTGTTTGTTTTTGGCATTTTGAATTGGACATATAAGGAAATCATGTAAATTAAAATCATGAAGATGGGTGCAGTTTGTTTATTTAATTTACGTCTATCTAGTGCACTACTGTTGGGCATGGAAATCACATGTGAGACACTTATTATTATGTGGCTATACGTTATTTTTAATTGAAGTCTATCAAGTGTATTGCTGTTGGGATAAGGTTGAGATAAGCTCAAATACTTAATTAAAAACAGAAGTCTATCCATATACGTATGTCAAGACTCCTAGTTGGTGTGGAATCCTAGCTTCGGTGGTGTGGTAAGAAGATAGCGTGCATCACTGCAAAGGTAGTTGAAGTTTTCGTAAGTGAGGTTTTTCGTGTGTGTGGCTGCGCGGTCATCTTCGTGAGTGTGTGTGACAAATTGATTTTTCACCGTGTTTGTGTGTGTGTTGCTGTGTGAGACACGCACAGTGTGAAGGAAATATTTGAATGGGCTGCACATGCAAACTTGTTCTCTTTTGGTGGCTCTCGATTGCTCTGATACTTGAGGGTGTTTTGCTCTGTCTCTTGTTCTGCTGTTGGATGTGATACAGAGATTGTGTTGAAGTATTAGTTTCAGCTGAGTGAGTGTGGGCAGCGTATTGGTTTCAGCTGAGTGACTGTAGGCAGCACACACGTCTGGGTTTTGTTTTCTTCTTGCGATAATTATCTTCGCACTCGTTACATTGGCTTATTTGATTTTATGTCTTGGGAGCTTGACACTTCAATACCGTGACACTTGGACGAGAGAAATTAATAGGGAAGTTTTTTTTTGCTGATCTCAAATAGTTTGGTATTTTATTTTCTGTTGATTAAATACTTGAGATATTTTTACTTGTTATTACATTGAGTAAAAGTAGATAGAAAAATCCTCTGTTGAGGTTAACACGAGTCGGTCGTGTTATCGGGTGTGAAAGTCTTTCACGAGTAGTTAAGTTTCGAGATAGTTGCAGAGATTGATAGATACTGTGTTAAATCAATTCTGTATAATTCTATTGGACTACTGTGAAAGTGATTAAGCTGGGTAAGGGCCCCACGGATGTAGGCCAAGTGTGCTTTAAGCTGGGTGAGGGCCCCGCAGACATAGGCCAAGTGTGCCGAACTGAATTACCAAATTTCGGTGTCTTTTTGTTATATTGATTTTGTTTGCTTTATTTTATTGACGCCAAAGACGTTTGCGGAAAATTGAGAAATAATTAACCATCTTGAATTTTTCATGTTTGTATAAAAATTATATTCAAATATTGTTTATTTAAGATATGGAAAGAAAATCTTGTGGAATGTGGTGCACTAACTACTAACAAAATAAATTCAAAAGTACAAACGAAACTGGGATTCTGGCTCTCCTATGAACCTATTAATAAGCAAAAGCGTTAGAGATAAAATTTATTAGTTGAGTTGACGAAATTATAATTAAGCGATCAAAAGATTCGTGAGTGAAATAAAGTTGCAGATTATCGACATACAGTTATATCTAAGTTGGTTAGTAAAAATGCATACCAATATTAGATAACTATGGCTAATCTTATCCACTTATTAATTTAGTTAGAATACGTATATGTTATTCTGTTATTGTGTTTGTACGCTAGTGTATTTCCTAGAATATATTTAATACAAGTGAAATATACTTCAACCTTTCTACATTCTATTTTCTGCTCTATAACAAACCTATCTGTTAGTATCCTAGCAATATCAATCTTATAATTGTAATCGTGATGATAGCTTAAAAAGAAAAACAACTTGATACCTAAACCCTGTAGAATTATACTTCTGTTTCCTCCAATTCTACGTGTGGAAAGTATGAGAAAAAGTTCCTAATTGCCAAAAGGAAAAGGGCATAAAATTCGAAGCATAAGAAAAGCAAGAAGGTGTTTCTAAGAAGTAAGATAAGCATAGAGCACGTCAAATCTCCCCATCACCATGAGAAATTCAGGGAGCGAGCTTCTTGCTAATCTCGATGAAGCAAAAACACAACTATACCACGTCAAAGCGGTGGTCATCGCTGGTATGGGATTTTTCACCGATGCATATGATCTTTTCTGCATCTCTTTAGTCACCAAACTACTCGGTCGCATTTACTACCAGAATGACGGCTCTCCGAATCCTGGCAGCTTACCTCCCAACGTAGCTTCCGCCGTTAACGGCGTCGCTCTCTGTGGTACACTCGCCGGACAACTCTTCTTCGGGTGGCTCGGCGACAGACTTGGCAGGAAACGCGTCTATGGCATCACACTTTTGCTTATGATGATCTGCTCGGTTTGTTCGGGCCTTTCTTTTGGGAGTTCACCAACAAGTGTGATGGCGACTCTGTGTTTCTTCAGGTTTTGGCTAGGGTTTGGTATTGGAGGAGACTATCCTCTGTCTGCAACGATAATGGCGGAGTATGCTAACAAAAAGACTCGTGGGGCTTTTATCGCCGCTGTTTTTGCAATGCAAGGGTTTGGTATTCTGGCTGGTGGTTTGGTGGCTATGGGGGTTATAGCAATGTTTCGTGCTGTTTACAAAGCACCAGCATACTCCGTCAACCCATTAGCTTCTACTGTGCCTGAAGCTGATTATGTATGGAGGATCATCCTCATGCTCGGTGCTTTACCCGCTGCTTTGACTTATTATTGGCGAATGAAGATGCCGGAGACTCCTCGATACACTGCTTTAGTGGCTAAAAACGCTGAGAAAGCTTGCAACGACATGTCTAAGGTTCTGGAATTGCAGATGCAAGTTGATGAAGTGGCGAGAGAGAAAGTACAACCTGAAAGAAGCAATTCTTTTGGGTTATGGTCGAGGGAATTTCTTCGCCGTCATGGTCTGCATTTACTTGGAACGGCAAGCACTTGGTTCTTGCTCGACATTGCGTACTATAGTCAAAACTTATTCCAAAAAGATATTTTTACCACCGTCGGTTGGCTTCCTCAGGCGAAGACAATGAGCGCTCTGGACGAGTTGTTCAAGATTGCCAAAGCCCAGTTTTTCATAGCCCTTTGCGGTACAGTTCCTGGTTACTGGTTTACCGTCGGTCTTATTGATTATATTGGTCGTTTTACGATTCAGTTGATAGGATTTGCGTTCATGACCGTGTTCATGTTTTCATTGGCAATTCCCTATCACCACTGGACTATGAAAGAAAACCACATTGGTTTCGTGGTCATGTATGCGTTTACGTTTTTTTTTGCAAACTTTGGACCTAATAGTACAACATTTATCGTGCCTGCGGAAATCTTTCCGGCGAGGTTCCGGACGACTTGTCATGGAATATCGGCGGCTGCAGGGAAGGCAGGTGCAATAATTGGAGCATTTGGGTTCTTGTACGCTGCACAGAACCAGGACAAAGATAAGGCCGACGCAGGGTACCCAGCTGGTATTGGGATGAAAAATTCGCTCATAGTTCTCGGGGTCATTAATCTTTTAGGGTTTATGTTGACATTTTTGGTACCTGAGCCGAAGGGAAGATCACTTGAAGAGATCTCAGGCGAGAATGAAGATGGTAATCAATCATCCTCCATCAACGGCGAAGTATAATTTGTAGAAGTCATGTGATGCACATATCACTTTGATATTCTTATGTTCGTCCAAACATTTCTTTTAGGTTTGCTTCAAACGTGCATTACCAACAACTTTAATTTAAGAAGCGGACTTCTTTTATTGGACTCGTTGCAGTTTAGTGTGACAACCGGGAAAGATTAAGAGCTGTTTTTCTCTCCATAGTGTGTATGGTACTTCGAATTCTTTAAATTGGTGTTAATGAGTTTTTGACTTTTTTCGATTTTCTTATCAAGTGGGCCGTAGTATAGATTGAGATAAATAATAAGAAATTTTCCCGTTCAAACTTTTTTATTTGATAAGGATTCTACAGTGATTTTCTCTGTTCCTTTTAGTTGGTTGACGATTATTCGCAATATAGTTTCAAAGATTGAATAAAAACAAAATATCGTCCACCAAAGCATGAAGAATGGAGCACTGAAAAGACGGTCCTACGATTTCGCTGTCATACACTCCCAAAATTAGAAAATATTAAACAATAGGGATATCAAATACTTTATGGTGTAATATTTCTAGAAAAAACTGGAATACTGTTCTAAATGAACATATACCTCTTATGTCAACTTTTCTTACTGAAAAATTTTAACAAAAAAATTAATAAAACAAATATATATGATCCAATTAATAAAATATGGGATTTTTAAAAGCCAAATATTGAACTATTTCAGAAAATAAATCAAACCACAAATAATACGTGTCTTTTATCCTAAATATTAACTATAAAAAGTAACAACTAATCTTCTTAAAAACTCTCAAGGATCTGAAAAATAAAGCGCATCACTTCATTTCACAATATTTGGAGCATTGTCAGATAGATTGGGCCAACATATTGACTCCATTAGTAACTGTTGGACAAAATGAGAATTATAAGGCTAGGCTGAAGAATGAAGAATAGACAACAATGGTAAACTCCAGTGATTACGGAATGACAAGTCGGAGGATTAGGAAATATCATCTCTCAAAATGCAGAACAGAAAATAGGTTCCCCTCGAAAAAGTAGTCTAGATTTGACAGCAAAGGATGGTGATTCTCCATCAGTTGTAGACCAAGTCCCTGACATTCCAGGAGATTTTTGTGTATATGTAAAAACTACAAAGAGGAAATCAGCTAGGAAGAGAAAGAAAAATCTCAAATACTAACAACAGGAGGATTAAACGACCCTCTTAAACAAGAAAATGTTTCTTGACACGCTACGTCCAACCCAACACTTCTATGGAGATGAAGCATAAATAGTGTCTTTAGTTGATTTATTTAGTAAACAAATAATGCCTTTCTTAAGGAGTTGGGTTGTCATATTTTCAATATGATGACGGTAGCGAGCTAGGAAGCCTCTAGATTACCTCTGTTCTCTTAAACCTAATTTGGAAGCACTAGCATCTTAGATGTCTAAATGGGAGGGGTCTTTTACCTCTTTTACAATCGACTTGTCTTTAATAAGTAACGATGTCCTTATAATGTCATTGTTCAAATTGGTTTAGTTTGTATTGTGTAGTGCATTGTTATTTTTGTTGTAGGAGGCTAAGGAGAATATTATATTTCCGCTAACATTGCTCTTCATCTCTTATTTATCAATCCATTTTTTAATTTTTCAAAACAAATAAACTTCTTAAAAAGATAAGAAAACAACTCTCTATTAAAGCCTGCGAGAGAAGATGAAATGGATCCACATTGTGAATCCAATCCAAGCCCAAAACGCACTTAGAGCTAAGTGATAGGAGATTCTGCAGCCTTTGATAAACTAAGGTACCTTCCAACACATATTGAATATGAATTTTAATTGGTACTCACTGGTTTTCCCCCTGTTAGAAATCTTACAACAAGGAGCAACAAAATAGGCAGACGCATTAGTGAATTTTTCTCCCAAAAAAGCTTGGCTTTTCCCGTAGTTTACTGATAGGCAAAGAACTTATAGTTGAAATTGGGGTTGGAGAGTCTCTTACTAAATGAGGAAGAGTTGTTTATATTCGGATTTATAGATACAACTAGTATGTATGAGATCTTAGAAATATGACCTTGACATATCCAAGGATCCTGAATAATGTTATTATAGTGGAGGCTTAGGATAAACTTAAAGAATATGAAACTCAAGCATCTACCCATTTGGATAAGATTTTATAGGGTTTTACTTGAATATTGGACAATCACTGGTCTAAGTCATTTAGCTAATGCCATCGGGAGTGTTGGACCCCACACACCGCCGACCTAAGGGCGGGTGTGGGG
>JANZXR010000170.1:1010746-1023165 GCA_027575705.1 Erythroxylum echinodendron | reverse complement strand
GGGAATTGGTATGGAGATTGAGAATAATGTGAAGAGAGATGGCTTGGCTGAGCTTGTAATAGAATTACTGGAGGGAGAGACAGGTAAGAAGATGAAGCACAGGGTGATCGAGTGGAAAAAGTTGGCAGAAGAGGCCACTACTCTGAATGGGTCGTCCTCAATCAATTTAGAGAAGATAGTCAATGAAAGTTTGCAGGGACAAAGTTGACAGTTAAAGATAAGCCGCAAGCGTGTAACGTTTAAAAGGTAATTGACTAATTGCACGTTTATAAAATTACTTTAAGGAAAATTTTGTTTATATATGAAAAGTTTTGAAGTTTGATTAAAAAATAAATTATTAAATAAAAATTAGTTACTTTATTTTGATTTATTAAATTCAATTAGTTTATGTAAACTAGCTGATTATTTAATAACTGATTGATTTTAATAATAAAAATTATTAAAGTAAATTAAATTGAAAAGTTAAAAATTGAATTAAAATAAAGTTAACTTATTTAAAATTTTTATAATTAAATCAGCAAATCGGTTCGAGTTTTTAATCATTGGATGCATAGATAAATTTATGGTTAATCGCAAAAGAAATTTCAAACTTCAATTAATTATGTAATATTAATTCAAATTTTAAAATAATTTTTAAATTTTTAAGTAGCTAAAGCCAAGGTAATATGAACTATTTCAAATCGTGCCACCTATGAAAATGTTTCCTCGTAGTCCCCTCCTTATTTTTGTGCGTACCCCCTTATTACTAATCTTGTTTTATGCTTTTGAATGCTTCCATCAGCCAAGAATTTCTGTTAACTCCCATGTTTGATCATGCTGTATGGATTGTATTTCGTCTTCCATAGGATATCTCCATTCCTGTCTTTCCTTGCTTCTTCAACTGTGATAAAACTTTTGTATAAATACAGGTCTAGCACTATATATAATAAGCATTATTAAAAAATCATTTGTGTATAAATCTATAGATTTAAACAAATTTATGAAGCTTAAATATATTAGTTATTTAAACAAATTTATAAACAAGGCAAACGAAAAAAATATGAAAAATCATATAAAAGTCAATTATAATTAACCTCAATAAGAATTATTAAGTACACTTATCATTAAACAATTATCTTATAATCATTATTATTTTTAAGAATACTATTACATACAAAAAAATCAAAATTCTCCTAACAAATTATCATGTATAAACTATTTAAAAATTATCTTATAAACATTAGTAAGCTAAGTGAAGTGAAAGATGCTTGCTTTTCAGCTTTTCTTAGTTCACCGGCAAAAAAGCATGGAAAGTTTTCTTTCTACGTAAGCATTTACAGTAATATTTTCGGAAGCAGTAGTAGAAAATCATTCGTGTCAATGCGGCTCTGGAGCTTCAACAAGAACTCCTCGTTATCCTCTTTCATAAGCCTCTCCAACAAATCCTTCCTCTCCTTGTACCCGAGCTTATTAATGTCAATTTCTTTCGCATCACCTTTGGAGGTAGTCAATATACCTTTCTCCAAACGACTGTAAGTGGGCAGTCTCTCAAGTGCAGCCCACTTTAGAGCTTCTTCATCATCTTCTTCTCTTGTAGACCTCGAGAAAGCTTCCACAGCTGTAGCTTGCCACATTGAAGAACCTCCTCTCTGTAATATACTACCTGCCCTATAAACATCATCACCCTCCATGACTGCTACTTTACAGAATCAATGACAAGGTTCTTTGTCTTAGAGAACCAAGATCAGGTGGTTAAAATGGTGTTTCTTTGTAGTTCTGCTTGTGAGAGGCCACGTAAATATATATAAGCACATGAATGTAGGAGGCTGCTGCTCTTATGTTAGATACTTGGATCCCATGATTGTCATTGGTACGTCACTTATGCTCTATATATCAGGTCAAACCGGTTTGTCTGTGCAATGATTGACTGTTAAATCCTCAATTTCATCATAATTAATTATCATTTTAGTTGAGATTAGTTGGGAAAACGTAAGTTTAAATATATTAATAGAAATTTATTATCATCTTTGCTTCTGATTTGTACTTTTCCAACTGAACCACACATTTGACTTTGACATTTGGTCATCCAGTTAACCAAATACTTCCCATCTGTCTTATGGAATGTATACTGCATGTACTCTGAACAAGAACGTCACCGATAGTATCATCTGAATTAACTGTACCCGTAACCAATGACATCATCATTTGTGGTAGCCAACCTAAGCTCCTGCTCATGCTATTTCCACTTGCCATTACCACTCCACACCAAAAAATGTTTCATAATACCCATGCGAAGTTCAACATTAAACTTTTATTTGACTAAATTTTCAAATAATTTATTTAAGAAATGTAATTTATAAATTATTATATAAATTTATCTAATAGGTAATAATTATACTTAAATAACTTTAATTAGTAAAAAATAAAATAATAATTTGAGATTTTTTAACATTGAATTCTAATTAACCTCATATTCAATTATACTTTATCTCTCTACTAGTTAAAAATACGTACTATTGGATCTCCAAGGCATTGTAATTCAGCGAGATTTTTACTTAATGTTGATACTGTTGTTTTAATTATAATTAAATCTAATTGGAAGGTTACTGGATCTTGTGATTCAACGACACAGATGGCTACCGACATCTTTTCATTTTGCTTTTGTGAAAACTTTAAAAACCTGCTTGCCAAGTGACTGATATCGATTTGAGAGGATATTTTGAGGCATTAATTATTAGAAATGGGGTTTAGAGATAATTTTTATTGGAATCCACCAAGACAAAATTCATTGACTTATTAATTATTTTGAGCATTGACATGATGAAATTATGACAAAGAGAAAGTATTAATGGAGATCCCGCCAGATTTACGTGTGATAAAGAAGAGATACTCTAGCCGTTGTTACTGTGATTTGCATCATTGATGATCTCACCGTCATCTATTATGATTAGTATTGTAATTGCACCGATAGCTACAGTTCATGGCGGCTGCTAGCTTCAATTCATTACTCATACATCGCTCCCTAATATTAATTTAATTGTTTTGCTATGTTCAACTAATGCGGACATACTTTGAATGTCATGAGAATTAAGAAAAGGGTCCTAGTCTACATTTTAAATAGACCATGTATTAAGTACTAATATTAGTTACAATACACGCATGTAGTCGTAATTAGGGGCATCCAAAGCCATAAAGATTATAATAAATAATTCTGAGTCGCTATGTCTTTGTTGATGTTGATGAAAACACTAACCTAACAGTATATAAAGGCATTTCAGTTCTTAAAATCTTATTATGATATGAGAGTACATGGATTAGCTCTTCTTTTGCAATTCAAGACAACATCTATTCATTTATTAATTCTCAATTGATTCAGTCGAGTATAACAAAAGATTCAGTATTTGTTAAGAAACAAAAAGCAAAGGCATTAGAACTGAGTGGCTTAACCATGTTGTGACTTTACACAATTAGATGGGGCTTCTTGACCCAATGACCCAGATAAATATACACGAAAAGCAAAAGCTGAAAAAGTAAAAATTAACAGGTAAGAAGTGTTCCGATGACTACAAATCTCTTCGCAACCCAATGTAATAATGGTCAAGCTCTGTGCTAGCCTCTGTAACTTGAGGATGTCTAACTTTGAATTATAATAATCAATGGTTATGATGATAAGTCTGGAATCGTACTGAATAAGTCCAAATTTACTTTGATTAGAATAGAGTTTAGATTTAAATTTAAGTTGAGAATTAACAAAATAGTCAAATTCAGACTAACTCGATATTAAGTCAATCGAATAAGTAAAATTTAATTATTTTAAACTTAAATTTGGACTTTAATTTTTTTTCAAAAGATTGCAACTAATCAAAACCAAAGCAATGGTAACTAAATGACCACTCATAAATCTTACACAACTAATAGGGAGTCATGTGGACCAACATTCTTAAATAGGACATTCAAAAGGCAGAATGTGAATTATGTATGGAAGTAAATTTAGACCCAGTTTTCAACATTCTATTAATGCTACCTTTGGCCTCGCACTGCTTTCCCTGGAAAATGGGGAACATCTCAATAATATCTTAATGTCTATCTGCCTTCTTCAGTTCTTGTAAGCACAACAAACAAAAGCTCACTTAGTAGATCCTACCAAATAAGCAGCTTACATTGCCAACAACTTCAACACATGTATAATCTTAGTTGCAGCACAGCAAGTTTTCTAGACTTTCACATTTTCCTCTACTTTCCCCAAAACTCCACCCTCCAAGATTCACTACCAGATAGGAAAGGAGGAAACACCACACCTATGCTTAACAGATCCCCTAGAAGAAAAGCTTTTAAATTTTACCTGCAGCAGGACAGGACACTATCAGGTTGCTAAATGAATCAAATGGCCACACAAGTCTACTGCATTAGCAACAAATGGCACTGGACATTAGTGATATCACCTCTGGCATACAAAATTGACTTTTTTAAGACACAATGCAAGTAAGAAACAGTACTAGGAGCAAGCATATGTAAAAATTTCTGTCCTAGATGTCCACAGAGATGTGAGCAAGTTCGACGAATCTACTGATTTCTTTTAGATGATACAACAAAAATATGCAAGTAGAAATCAAGAAAAGTCGAAGAAGAACCTGAGCATTCATATGTTTGTATGAAGGGAAAAGACATAAGAAATCATCAATCGCATTTACATTGTGTGGCTAAAACCTTAAATTTAAGGTTTAAAAAATTTTCGAATTAATTTTGATTAAACTTAAATAGCTAATTTTAAGATTGATGAGATATCGAGTTAATTATACAGGTTTCAATTAAACTTGAACTAATTTTAGTAACATGAATAACATGAGAAAGATACTTGTTCTTCCGAAAAGAATAAAAAATTATATTTAATTTAATTGAATTAATGTACTATAATTAATATAATTTAGAAAATTTTGTTAATATATTCTCTGAGAAGAATACAACGGTTGTCACCTTCAGGCTTCAGACACTTGTTTGTCTTGTCTACTGTACTTACGTAGTTGAATACATAATCTGGACTATTCTACAGCCCAGGGCCGGCCCTGGGACAAGGGCAGGCGGGCACTTGTGTTGGACTTATCTTCATAAACGATAAAATAAAATCTATTTTTATTTTATAAAAAATAAAATAAATAAAAATAGAGCTTATTTTTTATTTTATAAAAAACAATAAAAAAGATTCATATTTTATTTATTTTTATTCGAAAACTTTGAACTTTTTTTACTTTGGCCACTGCCTATAAAACATGAGGAACGGCAAATGCCGCCATTGTCTGCGGTTTATCAGCAGCCATGCATGTAGTTATCGGTGACAAATTCATCTTAAAAAGACAGTGGAAGCTACATGTGTAGTTACTTGATCTTCCGCTTTCTGAATCTTGCCACCAATATAAATTGAAAGCTGAGTCGTGTAGAAATGGCATAATCCAGATTTATAGATTGATTATGCTATTAATTCCTACAATCAGCGGGCCAGTCATAGGTACAGAATTGTTTACAGATTGTTAAGAGAAGAGAGGTGCAGTGAGCAAGAGATGAGACCTGAAGAAGAAGCTGTACCTCACAAACCTCACGCAGTTTTGATCCCGCTCCCAGCTCAGGGCCACATGAAAACAATGCTTCAACTGGCAAAGATGCTTCACCGCAAAGGTTTTCACATAACATATGTCAACCTTGAGATTAATCATAGACGCTTGCTTGAATCAAGAGGATCCCTGCATGAGTTGCCTGACTTTCGGTTCGAATTCATCCCAGATGGTCTACCTCCTTCAGACACTGATGCCCTCCAACATACGAATCTTATCTTCGAAAACCTGATGCAGGGTCGCTACTTGGCATCATTTAATGGCCTGATCTCTAAAGTTTCTCCTAATATTCCACCAGTGACTTGCGTTGTCTCGGATGCATTCATGTCATTGCTCACTGTTACAGCAGCAGAACAGTTGCGGCTTCCTATTGCCATTTTCTTCACTTTGTCTGCCTGTGGCTTCATGGGACTTCACCAAGTTCCTGTACTGGAGGAAAGAGGTCTGCTACCATTGAAAGGTAAGTTTTGTAAGGAATTTGTTTGCCTTTATTTTGATTAAAGTTTAACACGTAGCCCTTTGTTTCGGTATAAATGTGTTTGCAAGCGTGTCAAGAATTTAAAGTGATTCTAAACTAGGAAATAAGGAAAAAAGATATTGTGACTCGTAATTTCTAACTTCTAATCAAACGATTGTGTATGCTAGAAAGGGACAAAAAATCTAACAGAAAAAAACTTTGCTTTATTGATAAACAATTCGACAAAACGCAATAAATAAGAAATTGAAAATTTGCTGGAATCAATTGAAAAGAAAATACTAATGCTAGAAAAGATAGAGGATTGTTGAAAATAGAAATAAGCTAATAAGTTTGCTGGGATGCCAGGCTTTTGATATGTGAAATGTTGGAGACAGTTTTTCCTACTTCAAAACTTCTATTTATAGCCAAACATGATGGGTGTCCAACCTTGTTTAAACTTGTAATCCGATAAAACTTTATCCTGCCAGATAGAGATAAGATACTAGATAGAGATAAGATTTGGATAAAACTTTATCCTACCAGATAGAGATAGGATACCAGATAGAGATAAGATTTGGATAAAACTTTATCCAATCAGATAGAGATAAAATTTGGATAAAACTTTATCAAGTTTATCATCTTGTCTCCTCATTTTCTTAGACTTCAAGACTCCCAATCCAACTCCAATTCTACTACTTTCCTCTTCACTGGACACTAGAATCTGATGGGTCAGGGTCAATGGATTTCTTTAGACTCCGAACCATGGGTTTTTCTTTGGACTTCTGATTTTCGGCCCAAAACAGTAAAAATGGGCCGAACCCATTTTTCGGTGTAAACATTTGTCCCCTGCACCATTAGGCTTATAGATATAAGCCTTATGGTGGCCTTTAACTTATTTAGAAAACCATTTAGCCAATGCCTTCGCCTATAGTAGCTTTTGGACGCTTTGTTATCGTCAACCTCCACGCCCCTCTGATGGACCAGAAATTTGAGAAGATTTCTAGCTCTGACTCCAAAAAGCACACTTTAACAGATTGAGTTTGAGCTGGTGTCTCCTCAGTCTCTCAAATCCTTGCCTAAGATGTTCTACATAGTCACCTTGTCTTTTAGACTTGATAACCACGTAATCGATGTAGACTTCCACAATTTTCCCAATGATATCATAGAAAATGAGGTTCATGGCTCTTTGATAAGTAGCTCCAGCATTCTTTAACCCAAAAGGCATCATAACCCATTCAAATGTGCCGATTGTACCTGGACACTGGAACGCTATCTTATGAATATCATTCTCGGCGATTTTGATCTGATTATAACCAGCAAAACAATCCCAAAATGTTAATATTTCATGGTTGGTAGTGGCATCAATAAACATGTCGCTAACCGGTATTACATACACATCGTTGGGTGTGGCGGCATTTAAGTTTCGAAAATCTACACACATTCTAATTTTTCTGTTTTTCTTGATTACGGGGACCATATTTGCAAGCCATTCAGTATACTTAGCTGGTCTAATGAAGCCTACTTTTAGAACCTCTCTATTTCTTCTTTTACCTTCATCTCCACTTCCTTGGACATTCTCCTGGGTGGTTACTGAAAAAGACGAAATTTAGGCTTGATGGGCAGTCGATGTTCCACTAAACTCCGACTTAAGCGTGGCATATCCTTGTAATCCCATGCAAAACAGTCTTTATACTCGTGAAGTAGCTTGATTACCTCTTCGCGTAACTCCTTACTAATAAGGCCACTGATGTATGTTACTTTAGGATCCTTAGCAGTATTCAAGTTGATTTCTTCCAGAGGGTCCTTTACTTGAAGTCTCTCATCTTCTATTTTAGGTGGCGCGACTTATAGCTCTTCCAGACTTATTTCATCTCTTATTATTTCTGGGCTTTCTCCCTCATAAACTAATTCTGTTCTGAAAATCTTAACTTCATAGTTGGCCATTAATTGTTTCTTGGCCTGTTGCAAAATTACTTGCTGGATGGCCCGTGCAGCTACTGGCCACCCTTCTTTACTTCCTTGAGCAGTTATTGGCCTGACTGACCAATGTCTTCTTCCATCGGCCTAAGAGGCCTGATGCTTTTATTCTTCTCACTGGCACCCGTTGCTTAAAGTAGCAAATGCTTGTCCTTGGCAAATTTCATCAGCATAGGCCTGCCTTCTTTGTCCAAACCTTCAAAAGTAATTGGTGAGGTGTCTCTATGGTAGTAGCAGGCATCCACCAAATTGACTTCAGCGCTGAAAGGAGTATTGTCTGCCTTAACCATTTCCACGTTGTCACCATGCCAGAACAATAAGAACTGGTAAAGAGAGGACGACACACACATGTTGGCGTGAATCCAATCTCTGCCCAGAAGTAACTTATAACTTGCATTTGTGTTGATTACGAACAAAGCAGACACACACTTCTTACTCCCTACTGTTATTTGTAGCGGAATTACTCCCAATATTCTCGCCACGTTCCCAATCACCGCAGTCGCTACTAAGTCCGTAGCAATGATATCCTCTTCTCTTTTCCTAAGTCCTAATAACACTTTCAAGGGAATCACGTTTACAGCTGCTCCATTGTCCACCAAAACTCTGTTCAGTGGCTTCCCGTTGACACAAGCCCGTATGTACAGTGGTTTAGTGTGATTCATTGTTAATGGCTTGTCGAATGTCAAAGTTTTGCTCTCCTAGGTCTCCTGAGTTTTCTCTGGGAATTGCTCCGCTGGATTTTGTTCTTCTTTTGTAGCTCAGACTTCCTCTTCATTTTTTGGCTTGTCCTCCACTTCGTCCTCTGGATCGACACGGCAAAAAATAGCTGACAATATCACTGAAGCAGCTCCCAGGTAATAAACAGGGACATCACCAACGTTGAAGTAACTTTCTTCCTGTTCCTCGACATTACCATCCTCTGTTTCCTTCCTTCTAAATTTGTTCTTCTGAATTCCTCCTTCACAGTGCTCAACCATCTGCTTGGTCATGTTGGCCAACTTCTTCCCTTTATCAAGCATTTTTTGTTTCTCCGCCAAGTGAGCATGGGTTTGAATTTGAAGTTTTATTTCTAGTTCTTCTTTTTCCTGGAACGGTCTCTTAGCCAACTTCTTGCGTTGCCACTTTCTTTTTCTCGTTTTGGCGTTTTTCTGAGTAGCCGTAAGTATTTCCTTTTTATCTCTCCTTTTGCTTTCCACCCGAACCCACTCTCCAGTTTTTTCGGGCATTGGTGGCTTGACAAATTTTGAGTGACCACTAAGGCTGATGGCTACCTGGGCACCGGCTTCACTGTTATTTCCGGTGACCCCATTACCGATCTTTTTAGTACACTGACTCTCTCTTGCCTTTTAGAAGCAGTGGAAAAGAAATAAAATCGATTTTCATCAAGTAATCGAAAATTTTAGATGTTCTACTTACATCGAAGGTGCATCGTTCCCTTTCTTATCACCACTTTGTTGCATTCCAGGAGGCGTCTTTGTCAGGTGTGGGCACACTATGCTTCTAGTATCAGATACGGCAGCTATAGTAACTTCTACTTCAGCGTTATGAATCTCCTTGAAATAAGTCCCCATAGTCTGGTTTTTCAGCTTATTGTCTTCTTTTAGCAGCTCCTCGTATTCTGTTACCTTCATGGCCAACTCGAAAAAATCTCTAAAATATATGCCTTGGAATTTCTTCCTCAGCTCTAGGTCCAAACCTTTTTGCACCATCTTCACGAACTCAGTCTCCGGAATATTGATCCTGCACTTGTTTCTCTTTCTCTTGAACCTGGCAATAAAATTGTTCGCCTTTTCTCCAGCACGCTGAATAAGCCTGGACAAATCTGCAATACTGACTTCGGGCTCACTTCTGTAAAACTGAGCATGGAAGAGTCTTGTCATGTCTGCTCAACCAAACACGGAGTCTCTTGGCAGTGACACGTACCAAGAAAAAGCAACTCCAGTTAACGAATTTGGAAACAATTTCAAGAGCAGATACTAGTAGTTCTCGTAGCTAGAAAATTTCGAGCATTGAGTGGTGAACCTCGCTATGTGCTCGATGGTAGACTGTCCCTCTTCTCCAGAAAACAATGTAAAATTCGAAATTTTTACACCCCTGGGAAAAGCTTCCTTGTCAATGAACTCAGGATAAGACTTCCTAAATTTAGGTAGAACAATTTGATTGAACCCGGGCCCATATAAATCTTAGGCAATCTCGCACAGTGCATCCCTAGTGACGTGATCTATCATCTGAGTGTTTTTCCCATACATCGCCTAGCCTATGGTCACCAGCTGCTGAACTGCCTGGTGACCCATACCCCTTGGGAAGGCCTACATATGGTTGGTCACTAGACTCCTGTTGTCCCCTCAGCTCGTTCCCTTTTCATAAAGGTGAGGTTGAGTCGCTGGTCCAGTATGGCTGTGGAACTGAATAGGGATCTTGTTGTTGATGGATACCAGAGGCAAAATAGCTTTCGATGTCTCGTCCCTTTTGTGTGGTAGCTGATAGGTGGACACTGGTTGTTTCTCTTTGTTGGGGCCGTCAAATTTGGTTGGTTGCCCCCCGAGCTCCTTCATAGGAGAAGTTTCTCCTAACTTGGTAGCCTTGGCTACTGACTCCTCCCTTTCGGTTGGAGTTGCTGTAGGTGGCACTGACTGATTTTCCGCGGCCACTGGTAACTTGCTGGCCTGTGATTCAGTTTGATGCAGTGTCCTACTTGACCCTCCTCTGCCTATGCTTTTGTCTTTCTTCGGCATGGCAGATCCACTGATTGCGGCCAAAATTTGATTACTCTCCAAAGTGTTCAAGAGAGTGTCCGTTTTAGCTGTTGATTTCTCTATGGCCTCCAGAACCTTTATTAAAAGGATCTCAATGTTGCTTGCTTGACTTAACTCAACGGATTGAGGTTGATCTTCCTGCGTTGCTGTTGCAAAGTTTTCCATATCATCACCTCCACTGATGGAAATGTCAGTACTCTTACTAGATCGTGTTTTCGTCATTGCATGGTCCCACTGAGCATGCCAAAAATATGCTTGCCTTTATTTCAATTAAAGGTTAACAGGTAGCCCTTTGTTTTGGTGTGAATGTGTTTGCGAGCATGCCAAGAATTTAAAGTGATTCTAAACTAGGAAAATAAGGAAAAAAGATATTGCGACTCATAATTTCTGACTTCTAATCAAACGATTGTGTATGCTAGAAAGGGACAAAAAATATAACGGAAAAGAACTTTGCTTTATTGATAAACAATTCGGCAAAACGCAATAACTAAGAAATTGAAAATTGCTGGAATCAATTGAAAAGGAAAGACTAATGCTAAAAAAGATAGAGGATTGCTGAAAATAGAAATAAGCTAATAGGTTCACTGGGATGCCAAGCTTTTGATATATGAGATGTTGGAGGCAGTTTTTCCTACTTCAAAACTTCTATTTATAGCCAAACATGATGGCTGTCCAACCTTGTTCAAACTTGTAATCCGATAAAACTTTATACTGCCAGATAGAGAAAAGATACTAGATAGAGAAAAGATTTGGATAAAACTTTATCCTATCAGATAGAGATAAGATACCAGATAGAGATAAGATTTGAATAAAACTTTATCCTATCAGATAGAGATAAAATTTAGATAAAACTTTATCAAGTTTATTGTCTCGTCTCCTCATTATCTTGGACTTCAAGACTCCCAATACAACTCCAATTCTACTACTTTCCTCTTCGCTAGACACTAGAATCTGATAGGTTAGGGTCAATGGATTTCTTTTGGACTCCGAACTATGGGTTTTTCTTTGAGCTTCGAATTTTCGGCCTAAAATAGTAAAAATGGGCCGAACTCATTTTTCGGTGTAAGCAGAATTAAAGAAGGTGATCTATTTCTTGATGATAATCATCAACTAATTATTTATTCAGACTAAAACATATAACATATAATATATTTTGCATATTGAGTTAAGAGTTTTAATCATGCCGATGATTAATTGATAATTAATTTTTTAAATATATTTTAAACTAAGTTGATAATATTAAACAATTAGTTATTTAATTAAAAAATTAAAAATTTGTACATTAAATTAACGAAATTTTTTTGAGGAATAACATTAAATTAACAAAATTCTAATAAATTAATTACTTTAAAAGTTGTTATTCCTTTATTAAGATAAAATCTTCGAGCTGATGTAGATTAATACTTCATTTTCTAGCAAATCTTTGCAAGTGAAATCCAAGTAAGATAGACTATGATCCAAACCTAAGTCGACGAAATATGCAAGCTGAAGAATTTCCAGAGTGAACCGAATACATATGTTTTTATAATCTGTTTAGCTGAGCTGTTAACCATTTATAGTTTTCACGTGAGCGTCTGTTTACTTTTTGCAGATGAAAGCCTTCGAACTAATGGCTATCTGGACCAAGTTGTGGACTTCATTACA
>JANZXR010000170.1:994996-1010646 GCA_027575705.1 Erythroxylum echinodendron | reverse complement strand
GAGAGTTAATGGAAGGAGACAAAGGCAAGCAGATGAAGAGCAGAGCAAGTGAGTGGAAAAAATTGGCAGAAGAGGCTGTTCGTCCCAATGGGTCATCGTCCTTAAATTTAGATAAGCTAATAAACGAAGCACTTTTATAAGGGGGGAAAAACAAAAGAATGTTTAAAATTATGAATATGTATTCATGATATTTATGGATTTACAATATGTTTTCAGGTCTTTGTGTGACAATCTTTTTCATGACAACTTTGTTTTCATTTTCATTTTTAGTTTTTAGTTTTTGTTTTTAAATTCAATAAAAAAATCTTGTTTGTTTAAGTGTTGAGATTCTGTTTTAAGTTTTGCTTTCTTCCAATTTTTAAAATCATAAAAAGTAGTTTATATTTTCTGATTAAGTTTTGCTTTCTTCCAATTTTTTAAATCATAAAAAGTAGTTTTTATTTTCTGTTTTTGTTTTTTCATAATCTGATTTACTATCTTTTAAATATATATTATTTAATTTTTAACTTTTAATAAAAATTGTGAATAATTTAATTCAACATTATATTTACATTTAATAAATTAAAATTAATTATCAATAAAATTATGAATAATTTAATTAAATTTAATTTTTATAGTTAAAGTATATATTATTAAATTTAAAATATATTAATATTCAATCAAAATTCGATTTAATAATTAAAATATATTTCAAATAAATATTAATTTATAAATAAAATTCTAATTTTTAAATTATTTATTTTATTAAAATAACATAATTTTATTAATAATTTGTTAATAAATATTATATAATAGATTAAATAAATTTATTTAATTAAAAATAATTTATCTTTAAGTTTTATCTAAAATATAATTATTACCAGTGATAAAAATATAATTACATTAACATTAACAACCAAACAAATTTTTTATTTTATTTGAAAGAAAAACATAAACAAAAAACTGAAAACGGAAACTGAAAACTGAAAACTGAAAACTAGAACAGAAAAACAGAAGTAGAACTAAAAGGTCCCTTAAATTTTAGTTTTATTAATCAATAATATTAAAAAATTACAGATACACCTTGAAAACAGGCGGATGAAAGGTCAACTTTAGGAGATAAAAAGAAGCCTGGATGACATTGAGCCAGAAGAACAACATCATTTGAAAAGGAGCTAAAACATCCAACTCATAACCTCTCTTGCATATTATTTAGGTGTTTTATTCCATATGATTAATTCAAAATTAATATATTACATGTATCATAACAAATATCACTCATTTGTTTTGTGCAATTACTATGATAAACATGGTCATATTAGTCATTTTTATAATTTTCGTAAGAAGCAATTATCTCAGATGTATGTTTGGAGACCGAAAGGCCAAACTACTAACTCGAAAGGACCCAAAAAGTTTGAGTACCTAAAATAAGATAATACTTTCTACATATATGTTTCAAAACTAAGATAGAAAAATTAATGAATAATTGATAGTGGTTGTTCGAGACACATGACTGGTGAAATATCACACTTTAACTATATTGAAAAAAATAAAAATATCAATCAAGCTTTGTGAAGGGAAGGCATATTATGGAAAATATTACAGCAGCCCAGGAAGCACTACAGACAATGAGAACACACAAAGGCAAAAAAGGGTGGCTCGCAATCAAGATAGACTTAACAAAAGCGTTTGATAGAATAGATTGGAGCTTCATCATGGATACGCTACAAGATGCCGGCATACCAAATTTCCTAACGAAGGTCATAAAGAGTACTCTTGCCACTAGCAACATGCACATTTTATGGGAAGGACTACGAGGAGAGACTTCCAAACCTAAACGTGGAGTGAGGCAAGGAGACCCGATATCCCCCTACATTTTTGTACTGTGCATGGAGCGACTTTCACAAGCTATTCATGATTTAGTACAACAAGCCAGATGGAAACCACTCCTATTCAGGAGAAGGAAATTCCCTTTATCACATCTACTATTCGCGGATGACTTGATCCTATTCGGGGAAGCAAGTGAACAACAGGCAAGAATCATTAAGGAAGTTTTGCATAACTTCTCACTCTCTTCTGGCCAATTAGTGAACAAGTCAAAATCTGTGCTTTACACAGCCCGCACTTCAGTCTCCATAGCACATATTGGAAATCAAAAAGGTGGATAATCTTGGAACCTATTTGGGGGTTCCTATCATCCATGGAAGAATCTCCAAGGAAACACACAAGAGCATGTTACTCAAGATTCAACAAAAGGTCAGCAGTTGGAACCCTAAAAGAATTTCGATGGCTGGAAGGCTTACTCTAAGCTAATCGATACTAGAAGCAATACCCATTTATCAAACGCAAACATCCATGCTTCCTAAGGGGTCTTGCAGCGATATGGATAGAATCATTAGGAATTTTCTCTAGGGTGGAAAAAATGGGGAAAGAAAGCATTCATTGGTGAGCTGGGAAAACGTTTGTCAACCTAAGAATCGAGGTGGACTGGGACTAAGGAGGTTACATGATGCGAATATTGCTCTATCATTGAAACTTACTTGGGATCTTCTTTCAGGCAGTTCTAAGTTATGGAAAGACATATTTCTGGCCAAATATAACCTAAATTCTAGTGATTTGCTTCATGGCAATATGTGCCAAAAAGGTTCACACTTGTGGCAGCAGTTACAGAAGAATTTGCATTTCGTCTAACAAAGTGTAAGATGGATTATAGGTGATGGGAAAACTGTATCGTTCTGGACGGATACCTGGACACTATCCAACTCCACCCTATTACCCTACGCTCTTCAATCTATTTCTTTAGTTGATTTAATTAAGAAAGCTGCTAATTATGTTTTACCTGTAGGCGGATGGGACTGGACTACCCTCTCGACACTTCTTCCCGAAGGAAAGCTGGATGAAATTAGAGCAATTCCACAACCCTCATCTACGGCAGGTGTAGACCATATAGTATGGAAATGGACTTCTAGGGGACGGTTCAAATGTGCTTCTGCTCATGAAAATTTCTTTCAAGGGGGCTGGAATCCAATTGAAAACGGATGGAGCTCTATATGGTCCTTGAAGATCTAAGAGAGGATTAAAGTCTTTTTATAGAAGGTGTCTAAGGGCATGCTCTGGACAAACGCAGAACGAGCTAGGAGGGGCATCATGGAGTGTCCACAGTGTCAATTGTGTAGACAAAACGAAACTGCACTACATACCTTAAGGGATTGCTTTAGGGCCAGACAAATTTGGAAAAGATCAATCGTTCTTTACCACCAAGTTTCTGGTCTTAAACTTCAATAAAAGAGTGGATATTCACTAATGTGTCTTTATATGACAAGCAGGGTAGCATCAAATGGAGGGAGTGGTTTGCACATACATGCTGGAAGTTGTGGTATGCAAGAAACATGAAAATTTTTGAAGAACATACATACAACGAGCATGGAATTTTTATGTCAATATAGGCATCAATGAGGGAATCAACACTGGCCTTCGCTAGCACAGAACCACAATTTAACTATGTATGTCCGGATGTGGAAAAGTTAGAGGGCAACATACAAATCCAACACCAGACAAAAGCGCATGAAAACAATGTACCTTCACATGAAGCTGGAACTTCACTCATTCTTTACTGCGACGGAGCAATGTCTCCAATTAACGGAACAGCTTCAATCGGCGGAATCATCAGATATGGGAATGGCAAGTGGATGGCAGGCTTCAACCAAAGAATTGGTGTCTCTAACCCGCTCCAAACCGAACTCTGGGCAATTTTCACTGGGATTAATATAGCTTTGCATAAAGGACTTAAAGAACTGAAGGTGTTTTCAGACTGCAAGGATGCTATACATCTTATAACAGACACAACAAACGACCTACCAACGTTTGCTCTAGTCAAAAGGATTCAACAATGGATAAATAGGCTACCAGGATTTCAAATTCACTACATGTCTAGACAAGGGAACGAGCAAGCAGACTATATGGCCAAGCAGGGGCTCTCAAACCCGTCTTTCGACAGAATTATTTTCGAAAGGCAATCGAAAGACTTACCTCAAAGAGGAATGTGGATCTCAGCTCATCAGCATGCTTCAATTGAGAATCGATCTCAGAATAATTTAAGGGTAGCTTCCACAGGAGCTCTACAACAATCTTAATCTAATTCTGACTTCTTACCTCAGCAGAATCGGCTTCAACTCGATGGAAGTCCACCCCCATTCGCACCAGATTTGACAAGGCCAGACCCAATCGAGGGCCTCTCACAGCAAAGCCCCAAGGGGAGACTCCTGCATGCTCCGGCGAATCATAGCAGAGAAGGGGAAGAGCATATGTTAAGAAGAATTGCAAGATCTGATATTCTATTCGATAAATCTAATAACTCAAGCTATACTGACTATTCATCTAATGAAGGGACAGATTAGTAATTTTACGGGTGTTAAACAACACCTTTCCCTTGTATTAAAAAAAAAGATAGAGGTAATGTTGTCTTTGCAGACAAAAATAAAGCAAATGTTATCAAAATTTATAAAATTGATGATTTTGACGGAATTAATTCCTTATCTATTAAATGTCATGTTAATGTTGACATAATATTTTTATATTTTTTAAATAAAAAGTAAATTATATTATCATATAATTAATATCTTTTTAATTAACCAAAATGTGGGATATAGTAGGGCTCAATGTTTTTATATTTTCAAACTCAATGTTTACATGTTTTTAGACAATAACTTTCACTTGTCACGTAACAATGAGACCTATAGTTATATAATTTAATAAGTAGATTCCATTTACCATATAGCAGTGGAGCCTACTTCTTATTTAAAAATAAAAAATAATATTACATTAATATTAATCGAACATTTAACTGATGGGAAGTTAACTCTATTAAATTTTCATTCACTTAGATTTGTTTTAAATGTTTTTAAAATTTTAGGATTCAATTTGAACATTTTTAAATATTAATGTCTGTTTTATATTATGTTGAAAACATTGAGATTCAAAGTGTACTTTTATTATATTATCCTAAGCAATTACATAAGGTAACAATAGTTAAAAGAATTTCTGATTTACTTTTATTTTTCTGTTGTGATTTTTAATTTTTGTTTTTAATTTTTAGCTTCTTTTTTTAAATAAAAACAAAAGCCTATTTAATTATTAGTATCAATGTAGTTATATTTTTATTAGTGATGATAATTACATATAAGATAAACTTAAGGACAAATTATTTTAATTAATTAAATTTATTTTAATCATTTATATAATATTTATCAATAAATTATAAATAAAAATTATTTTATTTTACTAAAATGAATAGCTCAAAAATTAAATTCTATTTTCATTAAATTTTAATTATTAAATCAATTTTTTTTGAAATTTATATATTTTCAAGATATTTTAAATTTAATTATATTTATTAATAATTATATTTATTTTATTAAAAATAAATAAATTATGTAATTAAATTATTCATAATTATTAATAATAATTAATATATTAAATAGTTAAATAATATATGTTTAGTTGATAGAAAAAGCAAAAATTATTTTTTTATTTTTATAGATTTTGAAAATCGGAAGAAAAAAATTAAAATTTCAAATATTAAAAACTCAAGCAATTTTTTATTAAATTTGAAAACGACAAAAAATTAAATAATTAAAAACAAACAGTATGAATTACACCCAGAGACCTGTCAAGAGACCTTCAGACACTTGTTTTTCTTGTCCACTGGCGTGGTTGAATAGATAACTTGGACTATTCTACAGCAAATGCCGCCATTGTAGGCCCTTTTAAGTTCTTGTCAACTAAGTCATCTTGAAAAGGAATGGAAGCTACATGTGTAGTTACTTGATCTTCCGTTTTCTGACTCTTGCTACCAATGTAAGTTGAAAGCTGATTCGCGTGGAATTAGCAAAATCCAGAGTAACAAGATTGTATTTGTATAAAGAAGAGGCAACTGAATTTCTAGTACCTCATGCAAGCATACCCATTTCAAAGCCACGTTGAAACTATGCTTAAACTGGCAAAGCTGCTTCACCACAAAGGCTTTCACGTAACATTCGTGAATCTTGAGTCTTTCCATAGACGTATGATTGTTTTGATAGATTTTGAAAATCGAAAAAATTTAAATAAAAATAGAAAACAATTTTTCGTTGTTTTTACTAAATTTTAAAACACAACAAAAATAAGAAAATGAAAACAATCAGTATCAAATAGACCCACAGACTTGTCAAGAAACCACGGATGGAACTTGTTTGTCAACAAGTTATTTTAAAAATTAAATTATATTTTAATTATAAATCAAATCTTATTTTAAATTATATTTTGAAGATACTTAAAGTTTAATTATATTTATTAATATTAATATTAATTTAATTTAATTTAATTACAAAAATTAAGTAAAATTAATTTATTCATATAATTATTAATTATAAATAATTGAATAATATATATTTAGTTAGTAAAAAAATAGAAACAAAAAAAGTACTTTTATTGGTTTCATAAGTTTTGAAAACCGAAAAAATAAAAAAAATTCAAAAATATTTTTTATTATATTTAAAACATATTATAAAAAACAAACTGTATCAATTAGGATTTCAAATCCTCTATTCTCATTATTCTGTTCTAATTTTATTCTACGCCTAAGGCATAGTTTTGTAGTAAAAACTCCATCTTATTATATTATGACTAAAACTTACAGAGGATGTAATTAGACACAAACAATGAATGTCACTTGTTTGTCAAGAAACATCAACCAAATAAGATTTGGGCTGTGTTTAAATCTGCGTTGCAGTAGGTATAAGTACTTATTCACCGCAGTTTTCAAACACAGTCACATATTTGAATTTGTGAGAGACAACCGGAAGTTGGAGGAAAGTGCAGTGTTATTGTAGAAATTAATAACAGAAAGAGAATTGCGATAGGAAAGTGTTTCTACGGTAAAAATTTTACTTTTCATTAATAACCTTCTAATAATTATTTTTTTCCATTATACCCTCAATTAATAGAAAACAAGTCCAACGTATTTATAATTTATATTTATATGACTAATAATATATTTTTTATGAAATATTTTATTTACTATATTTATTTTATTTATATTTTTATTATTTATAATTTTAAATTTATATGACTAATAATATATTTTTATGAAATACTTTATTTACTAAATTTATTTTACTTATTTTTATTTTAATTTAATATTTTATTATTTATAATTTTAAATTATATGACTAATAATATATTTTTAATTATTTATAAAACAATTAATAGTTTATTAAATCAATAGACTTTTGAGTCATATTATCTCTTTTCAGCAACTACAACCATACTTGCAAAACATCTATTTTCATATTTCAGTAGTTATCAAAACAAAAATTCTAAACACATAAGTATTTATCCTTTGAGAACTAAGCCTTGTTAAGAGACCGTGGGACGCTTGTTTGTCTTGACAACTTGCGAATAATATTACTTGGACTATTTTACAGCAAATTCCGTCATTGTAGGCCCCTAGGTTCTTTTCAACTAAGTCATCTTGAAATGGAAATGGAACCTACATGTGTAGTTACTTGAATAAATAACTTGGACTATTCTACAGCAAATGCCGCCATTGTAGGCCCCCTGGGTTCTTTTCCACGAAGTCAACTTGAAAAGGAAATGGAAGCTACATGTAATGTAGTTACTTGATCTTCTCAGTTTTCTGACTCTTGCTACCAATATAAGTTGAAAGCTGATTCGTGTACAACTAGGATAATCCAGAGTGATAAGATTGGATAGAGGAGATGGCAACTCAAGTTCCTGTACCTCATGCAGTGTTCATCCCTATTGGAAAAGATATATGTTGCCTTGTATGTAATTATCTTTACCTAAAATATTTAGTGTATATCATTATCATTGTACATGTAATAGCTTTATATTAGCCTAAAATTAGGGAAAGATTAGTGTTGTAAACTTGTATAAATTATGTACCTCACGTTGGAAGTAAAGTAATTTTTCCTACCATTTCAGTCTCTTTTATTTTTCATGGTATCAGAGCACCGATCTTGGTGCTCTGTATAAAATTTTCCCACGTTCTTCCGCTACCTTTTCAACAATGTCAAAAGAAGCTCCAGATTCCTTATCCAAATCAGACGTTATGGATCCATCACATCCATATTACGTCCACCATTCTGATCAACCAGGGCACATGTTGGTTCCAACCAAGTTGAGCGGACCAAATTATCAATCCTGGTGTAAAGCTATGACACATGCTCTTATCACCAAAAAGAAATTGGGTTTCATCAATGGCTCCCTTGAAATGCTGTCACCCACAGCAAAGCCGACCGAGTTTGAACAGTGGAACCAGTGTAACAGCATGATACTCTCGTGGATATCCCATTCTGTCGAACCTGATATAGCGTCCGGCTTCATGCACGCCGTGACAGCCAAACAAGTGTGGGATGATCTTTGGGATCAGTTTTCTCAGAAGAATACTGCCGCCATATTCCAAATCCAAAAGGCAATAGCAACAATCACGCAGGGTACGATGTCTATGGCAGCCTACTATATCAAAATTAAGGCTTTATGGGACGAGTTAGAAATCCATCGTACTCCTGTGACTTGCAATCGCACCAATGACCATCAGGCCTAGAGAGAGAACAATAGATTGAAGCAATTCCTCATGGGGCTCAATGACTCTTATAAGATTGTGAGATCCAACACATTAATGATGAATCCATTACCCAACGTCCGCCAGGCATATTCCATGATTATTCAAGAAGAAACCCAGCAACAAATTGGTCTAAACATCACTGAGAATTTTTCCATTGCAGCTGTCGTTCAGGGTCTATTGGCCACATAAAAGTCCGCCAAAGGGAAGATCTGTGAACACTGCATCAAGTCAGGCCATAGTATTAATGAGTGCCGCATGTTAAAATTCCATTGCAAATTTTGTGACAAACGTGGGCATACAAAAGATCGTTGCCGAATCAAAAATGGCAACCAAAATGCTAGATCCATGTAGTCTGGCAACAATCGGAATGGGGGGCATTTGGTCAATGCAGTCAAAACATCAATCGAGGCAGGTAACAATATAGAAGGCTCCAAATTTCCAGTTAATTTTACTAATGAACAGTTGCAGCAGTTAGCATAGGCTTTGGCGGGAATTAATCAAAATAAAAATTCTGGCAGTGGAGATGTATTCGCTAATGCGACAAGTATAATCTCTCCATCTAATGCCTTTTCAAGTTCAGTCGTTAAGCCTTAGATTCTGGACAGCGGGGCTACAGATCATATCACCTCTGATCCTTCTCTTCTCACACAAATTCAGCCTTCTTCTATTCCACTTGTTAATTTGCCGACAGGTGCAACAGTCGACATTACACACACTGGCACATTGTCTTGTAATTCTCAACTAGTTTTAAAAAATGTGTTGTGTGTACCCTCATTCAATTTGAATTTAATGTCTGTCTGCAAAATTACTGATGCACTCAATTGTTGTGTTATTCTTTTTCCAAATTTCTGTGTTTTACAGGGCTTGGTTACGAGGAGGATGATTGGCTCGGGTAGACAGCATGGTGGTCTCTACTACATACATCCTTCAATCCCCTCACCAGCTGCATATCACACATCACAGTCTTCCCATCTATGGCATTTGAGATTGGGCCACCCTTCCTCATCACGACTTGCACCCATTCTGTCCTTTTTAAAAATTTCCCATAAAGTTGATCACAAATGTAGTACTTGTCCTTTAGCAAAACAGACTCCTCTACCCTTTCCCACAAGTTCTATATCCACAAAAAGTCCATTTGAAATATTACACTGCGATGTCTGGGGACCACATGAAGTTCCTATGAATTCAGGTGCGAGATTTTTTCTCAACATTGTAGATGACTACACTCGTTGTTCTTAGGTGTTTTTAATGCATAATAAATCTAAGACTACATCTTTGTTACAACGGTTTGTGGTTTTCGTTCAAAATCAATTTCATACTTCCATAAAAATCCTTCATGCCGACAATGGCACTGAATTTCTTCCCATAATTCCTTTTCTGCAAAATAATGGCATTGAATTTCAGCATACATGTGTCTATACTCCGAAGCAGGACGAAGTGGTTGAAAAAAAACATCGTCACATATTAAATGTTGCTCGTTCCCTACTTTTTCAATCAAATCTTGCCATCAATACTGCCACCTTACCACATATAAATTATGATCCTTACCCACCAAGTAATCTGCCCCCACCATGACTCCTTTCCACTTAATTCGGATACATCCCATAATGATACTGATTCTTCATCACCACATCATAACATCTACCACTCCATTCCTAATTCATCACCAACTCCTATACCCGTTGAAGTCCAGTCACGCGATGATCAGCTAACTATTCCACCTCCCGATACCCCTCGTCGTTCTCATCGGGAAAGGCACCCTCCTGCATGGTATGATTCTTACATCTTGTCTTCTCGGATCAATGATCCTACCAGTAAACGAGTCTCGCACACAGGCACCAGGTATCCACTCTCCTCTTTCCTTTCTTTTAATCGTTTTTCTCCCCTCACAAACACTTTTTGCCAAGCATTTCTAGTCATACGGAACAGCAGACATATGATCAGGCTGCTGGTCATCCCCATTGGGAGAAAGCCATGACTGCTGAACTTGAAGCATTAGAACGGAATCACACTTGGTCACTGGTTCCTCTACCTCCAGGTATTAAACCTATTGGATGTCGGTGGGCTTATAAAATTAAATATAATTCTGATGGAACTATCGAGGGTTATAAAGCTCGATTAGTCGCTAAGGGTTATACGCAGTTTAAAGGGATCGATTACAAAGAGACCTTTTCCCCAACTGCTAAACTCACCACTTTGAGATGTCTTCTGACCGTGGCCATCGCCAGAAACTGGTTTGCATATCAATTAGATATGCAAAATGCCTTTTTACATGGTGAATTAAATGAAGTTGTGTATATGCAGCCGCCACCTGGATTGCGCCGACAGGGGGAGAACATAGTGTGTCAGCTTCATAAGTCCCTCTACGGTTTAAAACAGGCTTCCAGAAATTAGTTCTCTACATTGTCCAATGTTTTACAGAATGGCGGCTACACCCAGTCTAAAGCAAACTATTCTTTATTCACCAAAGTTAACGGCTCATCTATTACTATTATTCTCATATATGTTGATGACATATTATTGACAGGGAATGACAAGTAGAAAATTAATCGCCTCAAATCATATCTGCTTCGGCACTTTAATATCAAATATTTGGGCAACCTCAAATATTTTTTAGGGATTGAATTTTCCCATTCTAGTCGAGGCATTTTTATGCCGTAACGCAAATATGCCTTGGATGTGTTACATGACGCGAGACTCATAGGTGCAAGACCGAAAAAGTTTTCGATGGAGCAAAATTCCAAATTAGCTCTTGATGACAGTGACAAATTACACGACGCTACCAATTATAGAAGGTTAGTTGGTAGATTAATTTATCTAACTGTGACTAGACCTAATATTGTTTATTCAGTTCGTGTATTGAGCCAATTTATGCATGAGCCATGCAAATCTCATTAGAATGCATCAATTCGCGTTCTCAAATATGTGAAAGGGACTCCTAGTTAGGGATTATTAATGCCATCTAATAATAATTTGCAATTGAGAGCATTTTGTGACTCTGATTGGGGAGGATGCCGGACAACTCGGTGATCGGTATCAGGATATTGTATTTTCCTTGCTCCCTCACTCATATCTTGGAAATCAAAGAAGCAGACAAATTTTTCCAAGTCATCTGCTGAGGCTGAATACCGAGCAATGACAAATACTTGCCTAGAATTGACTTGGTTGAGGTACATTCTTCATGATTTACGAGTTTCACAAGCGAATTCCTCACCACTTTACTGTGATAATCAGGCGGCACTTCACATCACTGCAATCCAGTGTTTCACAAAAGGACAAAGCATGTTAAGATAGACTGCCATATTATTTGAGAAAAAATACAGTCAGGGGTTATTCGGCCAGCGTACGTCTCGACTAAGATGCAGTTGGTGGACATTTTCAATAAACCTTTGGGAAAAGACGCATTTGAATTTTTGCGTAGCAAGTTGAGAGTGTTAGATCCCCACTTACCAACTTGAGGGGGAGTATTAGAAAAGATATATATTGCCTTGTATGTAATTATCTTTACCTAAAATAATTAGTGTATATCATTATCATTGTACATATGATAGCTTTATATCAGCCTAAAATCAGGGAAAGATTAGTGTTGTAAACTTGTATAAATTATGTACCTCACGTTGGAAATAAAGTAAATTTTCCTACCATTTCAGTCTCCTTTAATTTTCAATCCCATACGCATCTCAAAGCCACATTAAAACTATGCTTAAACTAGCAAAGCTACTTCACCTCAAAGGCTTTCACATAACATTCGTGAATCTTGAGTCTTTGCATAGACGTATGCTTGAATCCAAAGGTCCACATTCGCTGGATGGCTTGCCAGATTTTCGGTTTGAGTTCATTGCAGAAGATCTTCCTCCTTTAGAAACTGATTTTGATCAACATTTGACTGTTCTATCTAAAGCCATCAAGGAGGGTCACTACTTGTCATCGTTTAAGGGCCTGATATCTCGATTCAGTCTTGGAAGCTGATGCAATGTCTCCTTCTCAGCACTCTAGGAGGATGATTTCAAGCTTATAGATTGAAGCTTAGCAACTGACAAGCTCAGTGACCACTTCAACAGCACCACTCAACATTTCTTGTGCTTAGTATTTTGTTGCTTTCGAATAAACAGAATAGTTGTGTAAAGCTACTTTCTCTTAAATATAAACTCAGATGTAAAATAGTGTAGGGGGTTTTGATTTTTGTTTGTAAGTTTTGAATGTAAGTTAGGTTGCCTTTTCACTGAAATTCCAGAACCAATGTCAGGATATTGTGTTTTTGCAATTGACTTAGCACTCAAAACTTTAGTAAATTCAAGAACAAAGAAAACAGAGAGTTTTTTTAGACAAAATGATACTGTTGTGTTGCATATATGAAGAAGATGATAGTGTGAGCTTTATATATTCAGCTCTTACATATCTTAATACATCTGGAAATCAGAAAACTGAAAAACATGCTTCTGAACCAAGAGACAGGAGCTTAACACGTCTCCTTGTCCCTTGATCAGCTAAAAACAAACATGCTAAAAGCAATAACTGAAAGCAACTGAAATTCACTAAAAGCCTATTGATTTAAAAGCTTTATAAAAAACAAAATCTGATATGTTTATAGTTAGAGTGAGATCAAGGCATAGAAGCGACGACATGACGAATCTTCATCACTATCGTGTTGAGCTTTTTTATTCTATGATTGACATGCAACTTTAAGAGCTTAACAATCGATTTGATGAAGCTAATACAAGTTTGCTTTTATGTATGGCATGTCTTGATCCTAAAGACTCCTTTTCTGCATTTGACATGGACAAATTGATTGAAAAAGACATCCTAAAGACTCCTTTTCTGCATTTGACATGGACAAATTAATTGAAGTTACAAAATTCTTTCCATCAGAGTTTCCTCCTATTGCTTTAATTGAATTTGAATATCAACTTGGGAATTTTATCATTGATGTACGTATGGATAAGAATTTCTTTGAATTGAATGGAATTAGAGACCTTGCTAAGAGAATGATGGCTACAAGAAAGCATCATGTATTCCCTTTGGTTTATTTGTTAGTCAAATTGTCGTTACTTTTACTAGTTGCTACAGCCACAGTAGAAAGAGTTTTTTCTGCAATGAAAATTATCAAGAGTTCATTTCGTAATAAAATGAAAGATGACCTATTGAATGATTGCTTAGTGTGTTACATTGAAAGAGATATATTTGCAAATATTGGCAATGATCTTGTTATGAAAATATTTCAATCTATAAAAAATAGGCGAGGATCATAGTAATTTTAACTATTTTATATTCTTAATAAAACTTTATTTTTTTATTTAATTTTGATATGAAAATTTTTGTGAAAGTTATATTTTATTTGGGCACTTTTATCTTAAATTTCTGGCTCCGTCGCTGACGATACATGTAGTTATCGGTGACAAATTCATCTTGAAAAGACAATGGAAGCTACATGTGTAGTTACTTGATCTTCCGCTTTCTGAATCTTGCCACCAATATAAATTGAAAGCTGAGTCATGTAGAAATGGCATAATCCAGAGTTATAGATTGTTTAGAGGAGATGGCATAAGCAATAATGAAACATTGTTTGGACTCTAATAAATTATTGAAAGAACAAAAGCCGTATGACTCATCACTTCCTGACATGTCAGACAAAATGTCTTTCATCCACATATCAATTTCCATCATTTTACGATAGGAAAGGGATGCTTATGCTATTAATTCCTACAATCAGCGAGCCAGTCATAGATGTAGAATTGTTTACAGATTGTTAAGAGAAGAAAGGTTCAGTGAGCAAGAGATATGAGACCAGAAGAAGCTGTACCTCAAAAACCTCATGCAGTTTTGATCCCATTCCCAGCTCAGGACCACATGAAAACAATGCTTCATCTGGCAAAGATGCTTCACCGCAAAGGTTTTCACATAACATATGTCAACTTTGAGATTAATCATGGACGCTTGCTTGAATCAAGAGGATCCCTGCATGACTTGCCTGACTTTCGGTTCGAATTCATCCCAGATGGTCTACCTCCTTCAGACACTGATGCTCTCCAACATATGAATCTTATATGGGAAAACCTGATGCAGGGTCGATACTTGGCATCATTTAATAGCCTGATCTCTAAAGTTTCTCCTAATATTCCACCAGTGACTTGCGTAGTCTCGGATGCATTCATGTCATTGCTCACTGTTACAGCAGCAGAACAGCTGCGGCTTCCTATTGCCATTTTCTTCACTTTGTCTGCCTGTGGTTTCATGGGACTTCACCAAGTTCCTGTCTGGAGGAAAGAGGTCTGCTACCATTGAAAGGTAAGTTTTTTAAGGAATTAAAGAAGGTGATCTATGTCTTAATGTTAAAGTGCACATCTTCAACAAATTCTACCACTTAAGCAAATGAAGAATGACGCACTTGGTTTTTATTAGAAATAACACTTCTAAATTATTCATTTTTTGAGATTTTTTAATTTAAATTTTAAAGAGAGAATCTTTTATAATTTTAATATCTCAATTCAAAAGTTATTTCTGTTAATATTTTGTTGATTTGAATAACAATTTTTTTTAATCTATAACATGTAAATATTTATGTGAAAACTAATTATTTATCTAGACTAAAACATCTAACATATAATATACTTTGCATATTGAGTTAAGAGCAGATGATTAATTGATAATTAATTTTTTACATATATTTTTAACTAAGTTGTTTGAAAAATCGAAGGGGGTTAATTATTTCTCAACTTTCCGCAACCTTCTTTACCATCAATAAAATAAAATAAACAAAATCGAAATAACAAAGAAATACCAAAATTTGGTAACGCAGTTCGGCACTCCTTGCCTACGTCTGCGGAGCCCTCACCCAGATTAATTACTTTCACTGAAGTACAATAGAATTACTCAAGGCTTTACTGAGCCGACATCACTCAACCCTTGATACTATCGCTCAACCTCACTTCCCATGAAAGAATTTCACACCCAATAGTACTACCGCCTCATACTAACCTCAACAGAGGATTTTCTCAACAGTATTTGATAATAAAGATAAGAAATAAAGAACTCAAGTGATCAATCA
>JANZXR010000170.1:935216-946219 GCA_027575705.1 Erythroxylum echinodendron | reverse complement strand
TCTTTTTATCCATTTAAAACACAATCATCTCAATAATCAGTCCCACTTAAATCCAAATACCAGAGTTTCACTTCAGCGCCAACACTTTAATAAGATAATGAATTTTGTATATCCAATTAAAATAAATAAAATGCCAAAACAAAAAGATATATATATATAATATATCCTAACAGAATTAATTAAAATTAGCGACAATAACTTTGTTGTTTAATTGGAAGTGTTTTATCTATGGAGGACGACCTTTTAACTAGTTCCATTCCCTCCGAACTTGGAATGTTATCCAACTTGCTAGCATTACATTTAGACATAAACAGGTTGTCTGGCCAGGTTCCATTTTTCATAAGCAACCTCAGTCATTTTGTACCTTCCTAACGGTATCAAGTTTCCTTCTTCATTCCTTTCTCAATATACCTTCTAGACAAGCACCCCACAACTCCATGCACAAAAATGGCAGCTTCGTACTTCAGCAACAGCAATGGTTGTAATTGGTATGGAGAGAAATCTAGTTGAATATGGTAAATTGAATATTTGGCATGTTCTAAGCAGCTTGCACTTCGGAACAAGCTTTGGTTTTTGCTGATTTAGGATGAAGTAGCTTAATCCTTAATCCTGCTAATGGTTCTATTTGGATTGCTTTGTGGAATTTAACTTTTTATTATAGATTGCCTTCAAATATTAAAGAAAAAAGAGTTATAAATCTTCCTAATTATTTTATTTAGAATAGATAGTAGAATTTAAATTTAAATTTAAATTATTCTCGTAGATTTTTAAGAGAATAATTATTTTTATCAATATTTTATTTTTATTTTTTAAAAATAAAATTTTAAATTTTGATGACAGAATTCAAACTTTTCATTAATTATTTTTTATAATTAAAGTCAAGTCAACATATTTTTGTCATTTCTTGAATATAATTCTAATTCAAACAAAAACAATTAACAAGAGAAAACAACGTAACACGTTTTCATGTTTCATTAATGTATTGACTTTTTGATGTCTATGTGAACCTAGCGTTATAAAGAGTTGTCGTGTCTGAAGAAGTCTCGTCCTAATAATTTTCTAGACACGCATTTACTTTCTAGACCATGTTTTAGACTTTTGGTACATGCTCCAACTATATTACGATCAAGAGAATTGATAGGATGGTAACGACCTGGCTAGGTTCGAATAACTTATGACTTGAATCCAACTCAAAAATTTTTTAGTCCCAGCTAGGCTCGAAGGTGAATTGGGCGAAGAGCATATGGCTCAAGTTGATTGAATTTTATGGCTCGTAACTTAATCAAACTTAAATAATTTAATTAAAATTAAGCTCAATTATAGTTTTTCTAACTTAAAGATTGATTAAATTAGGTTACGTCGGGAAGAAATTTGAGATTCATACTCAAATTGGACTATAAAATCTGAGCTTGAATTTATAGGCAAATTATGAATCTTAACAAGCTTCATGATTTCATGAATTATCAAATCTGAGGCCCTGCAATTATGGAAACTGCACCTGATTTCAGCAACAGCTATAGTTGTAACTATTACAGAGACAGCACTAGTCGAAGATTGTTAATTGAGTGCTTTGCATCTTCTGGAGTAAACATTAATACTGCTAATGATTTTGTTTGAAATGTTTGGTGGAATTTAGCTTCTGCTTATGTCTCCTTATCTTAAAAGTAAATCCTTAAGAAAACGATTATTTTGATATCAATATTCTTATTTTTATTTTACAAAAAAATCTTGAATTTACATAAAATAATACATACTTTTCATCCCCTTTTTTTTTTTTGTAGTTGAAGTCAAGTCAATTGTGGGAGGTAGATGTCAGCTCTCATCTTTCACATTCACAAATTTATTCCTTTAGGGCCTATTTGGTTGGATGCAGATGTCACCTCTCATCTTTCACATTCACATATTTATTCCTTTAGGGCTTGTTTGGTTGGATGTTAATTAGTAGAACGGGATGGAACGTAACACACTTGAAGTTTTATAATAGAATAGAATGAGATGAAAGCGAAGGGTTTCATGTTATATTTCGTTTCATCCTAAATAGTGAAAATAAGAAACCTCCGATTTTAGGGATTTAGGATGGAACGTAAACTAATAAATATATACTACTTAATATACTCTCAATAATTTTTTGTAATACCAATTATTTCTCCTTACCCTAACAACAACCAACATATTTTAATATATTTATTAGTTTTTTTCCTAATACCAATTATTAGGAAAATTATAATTTTTAGGCAAATTATCAAGCTTAACAAGCTTCATGATTTCATGAATTATCAAATCTGAGGCCTGCAATTATGGCAACTGCATCTGATTTAAGCAACAGCTATAGTTGTATAGAGACAAAACTAGTTGAAGATTGTTAATTGAGTGCTTTGCATCTTCTGGAGTAAACTTTAATACTGCTAAGATTTTATTTTAAATGTTTGGTGGAATTTAGCTTCTGCTTATTTCGCCAGTGATTGTTTAGTTCTGGCCAAGTGGCAAATCGCCACTTGAGAGTTGCACACCGGCGGTGACTTGTTTATGAATCAGAAAGAGGTGAATAGCATGGAATGGAATAGGGTTTGATCCTATTTACGGGGATTCCGTAAATAATCTATTGCAAAAAAAAAAAAAAGTTCGAAACAATTACGATTTTTTTTGCAGATTGGATGCAGTTACTAATTCATGATCTGGCATATATAGAATGAAACTATGGCGACTCGCCACCGGTAAAGTCGAGAACCATGGCCGACGGTGAATGGCGGTGGCAGCTCGAAGGCTAGCAGCGTTGGCTTACGACTGCAGCTGGGGCGGTGACTGAACCTGTGGCAACAGCGACTGGTCTCCGGCAAGGCAATAGCAAACAGATGATGAGTAGAAACCTAGGGTGACGGGCTGTAACAGATCTGAAAATGCAGATCTAGAAAAATGTTATGCGCGTGTAATGCACACGCGCCAGACAGTTTCTTCAAAAAAAATTTCAACCTTCTTTTATTAAATTGGTTTTATTAAAATTAAATAGGCTAAAATGTAAAATCCCTAATAAATTTAGAAAAGAGTTTTCTAATTGTTTATGAATTTTTTTCCAAAGGGTCGGTTTTATTAGGATTGTTTTAGAAATTAGTTTAATTTTTCAAGAGTTAAATTATTAAATTAAATTAAATATAAAATTTAATTCCAAAATTAAAGAAGTTATTTTTTAAATATGAATAAGATTAATAATTATATTGATTCTTAATTATTTTAGAAAAGTGGTTTCTAAAATTAGAAGTAATTATTTTCAATTAGATTGAAATTAATTAATTTCACTCTTTAAAATTAAAAAAGTGTTTTCTTAAATAATTAAGAAAGATGTTTCTTAATCAAATTTATTTATTTCAATTAGATTGAGATAAATTAAATTTATAATTTTATTTGTTTAGAGAATTATTATTTAATTTATTTAGAAATTGTTTCTTTATTTATGAATAATAAGTTTCTTGATTTTTAGATAAAGTATTTTTCTTGATTAAATTTTGAAAAATGTTTTCATTTATTAATTAAGAAAATTGTGCTTTCTTTAATATTTTTGGAAATTATTTTTCTAATTTATTAAAGAAATATTTTCTAATTAATTAAGAAATCAATCACTAAATAAATAATATATAATAAATTTCTTATTTAAATTTAAAAGTTTTTCATAAAATAGTTCATTTTTAATTTTAGAAAATAGTTTTCTAATTAAATAATAATAATAAATTTTTATTAAATTAGAAATATATTCCAATTGGATTAGAATATGTTACTTATATAATTTTGAAAAGAAGTTTTTCTAAATTTTAATAAGTAAGAAGAATAATTTATTGAAAATTGTTTTCAATTAAATTTTGTTAAAGGATTCAAGATAAATTGAAAATAGTTTCCTATTGGATTTAAAAAATTGTTTTCAAATCAATTTGAAATAGAAATTTAATTCATTTAGGAATCAATGAGTTTAATCTAATTCAAATTTTCTAAATAGTTGGAAATATTATTTTAAATTATGAAGATCAATAACTAGAATCAAACGAAGCTTGAAGTTTTATGTATATGATTTGATTATGAGTGCATAAGAAACATACTTTATTTATATGGTTGATATTTATTTTAGATGCATGATCAATTGTATGTTTTATATGTGTGATATTTTACATGCAATATATGTTTGGCGAGACAAATGAAATTCAATCCCTTGTTAAAATTTTATGTACACGTTAAGAATGTGATTGATACCTTCCATTATTATAAGAATAAACCAGAGTTCTATTTATTGTAGGCTTGGATGAGCAAACTCATGATCATATGAATTTAAAGGTAAGGATAGGAACAATATATAAGATATATTTTGGCAAGAGTTGTCACTTAACGGATCTAAGAGTCACATGAGATGTGATTGATAAAGTTTTTTTTTACCTAATTTAGGTTTAGTTGGTTTGTTGAGCAAACTCAAAATCAACTATACTTGAATGAGATCCTAGCCCACTAGAATTATTAGAGTAATCTTTCTAAATAGTAGTGAGGGTTATTGTTTCCAATAAAATAGTATGAGTAACCAAATGCATGATTAAAGTCCTAATCTTATTTGGTAGTCATGACATATACTTGATTACTTACTTTCTTACATTTGTTTTGTTATGAGTGAAACTTAACTTGTTTAGTATATTTGATGCTAAGTTAGTGAACCCAAGTTCTTAGATATAGGATATGTTTGAGAAGTATTCTCAAAAGTTAGAAAAGAAAATTATATGCCCATTATGCAAATTTGTTATAATCCTTGTTGAGGATTTGGTGTTAAAGTTTTAGAGATGTGTCCAAATCATATAGATGACAAAATGTATTAACATTTTGAGTTGACTAATGTCTCATAAACTTTGATAACAACATGTAAGATATATGTCAACACTATGATAGCAAGATGCAAATGGTTGAATGGAGTATAACTAAAAGATATAGTACCTTGATGAAATCGTTCCACTTAATTTAGCCCACTAAAAGCATAATTGTGAACTACAATTAAAGGCTTAGCAATAGTATAATAATAGATGTCATTAAAAGAAAACAATTGCATGACTTTTCTTGCCTATATTTGATATGATAGAGATCATATGTATTTTTAATTCATGCTTATAAGTATTTGATGCCGAATTTAGATTCAACATTATTGTAATGTTCAATGTATGGTTAGAAATAGATTGTTAAGTCAAAGTAGTTTATCCAAGTTTATGGAAATAGTTTGTATATGTATTCGATCAAAGGAGACTTATGCTTAACATAAATGGCAAGAATAAAAAGTTGGATAACTGAGACAATTCTTTTATGTCATATTGGTTAAATTAACAAAATGAGAATCATAAAGTTACATATAAGGATATGTGAATCTTTTTTATTATGAATCATATGAAACTTGTGAAACTTTTCAAATTAAAGAATAACCAAAATCGACCTTTAGTGAAAGGATGATGATGGTATTGAATTGTTGAATCTTATACATGAGATGTATTAGATAGAATAATAATTCATAAAAAGGATAATACTTATATTTCATTATATTACTAATGAATTTATTTGATATAGTCATACATATTAAATGAAATAATGATTTAAAATTTTAAAAAATTCAAATTGCTTGAATTTAAGTAGAAATTAAAGATTGAGAATGCTGAAGCATTTTGATGAGATTGGTGAGTTTTAAATTTTTGGTTATCTAAATGGAATGAGATTTTCTTGTAAATACCTTCATAACTAAATTCATAAGAGTATGAATTTATGTAAGGAGTAAAATACAATATGAGATATTGTATGATGCAGTAGTATTTCTTTTACAACAATGCCTAGTATAATGACTTACCTTCTATAGTTCCAGTTGAGTCAATTAGCAAGATTTCATGTTAGATATCAAACATTGAGTCTTCAAAAGACTCCCAGTTAATGATTCAAGAATGTGATGCTTGGTTGAAGCATATATTATCCATCAAGTTTAAAACTAAATTAGGTAATAAAAGGTTATGAGATATCCAAAATATTGGATATAGTCTTACAGATTCATTGAGCAAATTGTTTGATTCAATGTATACTTATAAGAGAATGGTTCTCAAGGTAAATAGTGGCATTAAGAAGGAATTTGAAAGTTTCAAATTTAATGATACATTTGATGTATAGTTGAAAGGCTACGAGACATTGAAAGATTCACTTTCACGATGAATTCAAAGAGCTTATTTTAGAGATGATTAAGAATTTATCACATCTATAAAAAGGTAAGTAGGAGTATAGTTGTCCTCTTCAGTGATACTATGTGAGACATATTGCTTATAGAGAACAAAAGTTCTAACTATTAATTGTCGAATACATAATTTTACAAGAGCAACTCTTGTTGGAAATGAAAAGGTAACAACTTAATTATGAGAATTAGATCTATCAAGATAGATTGGACGTTATTAACTTATTCTAAGTCCAAGTGCATAGACAATGTATTAAAGATATTTAGTATTTAAGATATCAGATACTTGTAAAGTATTAAAGATATTCATTACTCTATATGTAAGTTGATATTTGAGTTCAAGATGATAAGGATATAACTTTATAAGTAAATCTTAATTAAGGTTTATTTATTTAGAACAATATCATTTAGGATTGGAAAAATTCCAATGTAGCAATTGGTTGCTAATTAAACCATAATACATTTTTTGTTTAGTGGAAATGATTAATTGGATCAATAAGTTCTTTAGCAAACTTGATATAATTTCTTTGCATTATTCAAGACTGTAATATACTGTAGAACATTAGAACCATTGAGCATGCATAAGGAGCTAATGTCTCATCAAAGATCCAAGAATGTGCTTAGGCGAATTTTCTTAATTATGATGATAATTAAGATGGGAGTTGTAAGATTTAATCAAGTGCTCACTATAGAGAATCTTGTAGAATTCTCTCTTTAAGTTACTACCCTAGTAGTAAAATAATTGTCATATGGTGATATGGTATGAGATACTTAAACGACTGGCTTAGTGCAAATGAAAGATTGTTGTTTTATGCCCTACATCCAATCGCTTTGGTTGTAGTTTAATGAAAAATTATTTAAAGGCATGTTTGGATGTATATGATAAAGTCAATGGGATAATTGCATATTGTAAATGAAATTATAATGAGATTATAATTATGAGATTCATATTGCATTTATGTATTATTCTTAAATGTTCCTAGTCATTGTTCTATTACGATTGGACATTAATATAACGTAAAAAGACTAGAATACATTTTGTTTTTCCTTACGAAGGAAGTAGTCGATCTCATAGGCTAAAGTATAACGATACTTAAACAAACATGAGGGTGCTTGCTAGAGAATAAGTTCACTGAACAGACCCAATATAAGAAATCTATTTAGAATATTACTTGTATGTCTATGGAATTCTCATTATGATGATTGTATGAGTGATCCTTTGACTTGAGGTCATCAAAGTTATCTTGTACGGGGATTACTATGTTTTGATACTACTTATGATCTATTTAATCATAGGACATTTAATCGATAGTCATTGGATGAGCATGAACTATATGGAGATAGTTGAGTGATCAAGATAGTATTCATCACCCTAAAGTAATTAGGGAGAATGTTTCTTTGTTTTTGATTAGTATTAATTTAAGAAATCCTTGGCCAAGGTGAAATGATGCTTTGTAAATAGTTTACAAATATCATTAATTGAATCGATAGCTAATGACAGAGAACTAATATGATTAGACTCAAAATAGGGTAGATATTAATTTCATGCTCTATATCTAATCAGAACATTGTATGATGAAAGAATTGAATTATACGGAAAAATTATGCACAAAAAGGTTAGTCAAAACTACATTGACATTCCTAAATATTTGGGTGGTTATAATGCGTTGCTAGACGTCAATCTTGATCTATGATTATAAATTGTTTAAATGGAGAATTAAAGATAAATTAAAAGGAGTTTTAATTTATCCAATTTTAATTATGAATTAAAATTAGATTTTATAATTATTGCCAACATATTTGGGAACCTAATGAGTCTTACATATGGAATGGGTTGAAGAGAGCAAAGTTAATTTAGTCAAGTTAGACTTGATTGTAAAGTTTGAGAAACTTTATGATTAAATATGAGATATTTAATAAATAAAGGTCAATATGAGATATTAAATCTTATATGGGCATAATTGGTATTTAATTAGAATTATTTGTAATTTTAATTAAAGTATAATTAAAATTAGAATTTAATTACAATTAAATTACTAAAACATCCAAAGCTTATTATAAAAAGGCTTAAGCTCTATGGATCTAGTATTTCTTGCTTAACCCTCTCTTTAAGAGTTATAGAGTCCTCCCAACTCATTCTATAGATATCGCTAGAGGCTGAACATTTGTGCGTCTACGGTGATTGAAACGGATTAGTTTCAAAAACAGTTCGAGGGATACAACAGGATAAAGATCAAATTTTATAATAAGGTACGAATTAAATTTCCGTTTTATTATAACTTATGTTGATCATTTTATAAAATTAAATAGATCTTGATTTTCGGAAAATCAAAAGTCACGAAAAAGTTTCGTGATTATTCCACTGCGGTCGGGATTGGATCTCAACCCGGTTCCCAGCAACCAAAGGTGCAGCATTGCTTACTAGCAATATTTGAAGTTAGAGTTACATGTTTGTCCGAATCACCCAATGATCGAATGAATGCAGGGGATGTCAATAAGAAACAACATTTGATCAGAAATGCTTTTAAGGGAAGTTAGGTCTCTAGCTGTTGATTTAGAACCAAATATCCTGTTATTGCTTTCTTCTTCAACTATGTAGAAATAAAACTTATTAGCAGTGAAGTCTTAATATTTTTAGATGTCTACAAAAGTACAATCATATATCTAGTAAGCCGAATTTTTTAGATTTCTTGTCATTGCTAGGGAAGTTGAGAGCTAGAGTTTTTACTTGGCATATCAGGGGGATTAGGAGTTTTATCGATTACCCAATTACATCGGGTCTTGCTAATGAAGAGGATTTGGAGATTATTTGTTGATAAGGAAGCGTTGTGGGTAAAATGGGTGCAAACCTACCGTCTCTTTGTCCAAAGTTTTTGGCAACTTCAACTGAACAGAGACTATTCTTGGATCTTTAAGAGTTTATTGAATCTTAAGGAGAAGATTTATTCCTGTATGAAGTATAGGGTATGGAATGGCAAAGCTATAAGTTTTTGGTTTGATAACTGAACCGATTTTAGTCCCCTGTAGTTGCGAAATGAATTATAAGTTCTAAGAAGTAGGATTCTTAAAGAGGAAAAAGTTGCAAGCTCATCCAAGAGAGGGATATGATGAACAATTAATATTAGGTTTTTTCATTTGCTAGAAAGTTATTTTTCTGACTTGCTTACTGACATTAGAATGGATCAGATGATATGGACCGCTCATGCTAGCAGTGATTTCACTAACAAATCAGCTTATAATACAGAGATGGCTACAGTGGTTGCAGTCCCATGGATAGATGTAGTTTGGAAGCAGGTTATGTGCCTAAAATCTACAATCTTCTTGTGGATGACGATTAAAAACAGGTTGAGAATAAAAGACCGTTGGTTTGGAAGTTTTTATCCCTTTTGCGTTTTATGTAAACTAGCAAATGAGAATAGAAACCGTCTCTTCTTTGAATGCGAGTTCAGTAAATCGGTGTGGAGCAGGATATTGTACATGATTAGAATTCCAAGGTTCTTATTTGAATGGGATGAAACATTGAATGACATCATTAGGTGCTCCAAACTTGGCCAGCGGGATAGTCTTATTATTAAGACATCCTTTCAGATGGGGGTCTATTATATATTGAGGGAGAGGAATAGAAGAATTTACAAGAAAGAGGAGCTTCGTAAATATGAACTAGGTGAGATGATAGTAAATTTTATTAGAAAGACGTTGATAGCCAAAGGGAAGCAAAACTACATCAACCATGAACTTAGATTGATTTGGTCAATCTAATTTTTGAAGTGTAATTTGTGTAAATGTTGAGTAATGTAGTTGTTCTCATTTCTTCTTGTAGGATTCTTGTAGAATCCTTATAAAGGATAGTGCATAAGTTTCAGCTTTCATAATTCAATTCAGTTTTAATTTCTAAAAAATTTGGGACATATTTGGAACATATTAAATGGATATTATTGCCCTTCTAAAAAGCTTTGGTTTTTGTTGATCCAGGATAAAGTAGCTTAATCCTCCATTATAGTGTTCCTTCAAGAATTGATAAAAACACTTATTAATCCTACCAATCATTTTATTTGAATTGGCTGGTGAAATTTATCTTTTGATTATAGATTTCCTTCAAATATTAAAAAAGGTTACGAATTCTTCTAATTGTTTTTATTTAAAATACATAGTAGAATTTAAATTTTAATTATGCCTCGTAGATTCCAAAGAGAATAATTATTTTGATCAATGTTTTTATTTTTATTTTTTAAAACAATTTTAAATTTTGACAAAAGAATATGAGCTGTCATTAAATTATTTTCAACTTAAAGTCAACTCAACTCCAACATGTAAACAGGACATTAGCTTTTTCATCTTTCACATCAACATGTTTCTGTCATTTTGATGCCAATGTGAACCTAGCTAGCTTTATAAAGAGTTGTCATGTTAGAAGAAGTCTTGTCCTCATAATTTTCTAGACAATCGCATTAACTTTGTACACACTGGTTTAGACTTTTACCCTACATTTGTTTCATGTCCTTATGGGTGGGGACAGATGACAGAGATAGAAAAATTCTGTCTCCGACCTGTTTGTTTACCGTCCCCACCAATTTCTGTCCCGACTCCGAATATCAGAGATATACAATTTTTGTTCCTTCCAAAACCAGAGGACAAGAATGCAGAGACGGAGACAGAAACAAAACACACACATAAATTTACAAAAAAACCCTCCCCACGATTTACTTCTGATTCAAGGATAACAGATTGCTTCTTCATTAAATAATAATATTTTAATTAAATATAATGTCATGTAATTAAATAA
>JANZXR010000170.1:897612-910997 GCA_027575705.1 Erythroxylum echinodendron | reverse complement strand
TCCTTTATCTTAGGTTATGTGTCGGAATGACCTACGGGCGTCCCGGTACGTACCCTAGGGTAATGGGGTGTTACAAACATGCTCACAATTTGGAAAAAAGTTCTTTTTGGACACATATACATCATTATTTTCACACATTATCTATTATAAATATTTATGATAGCCCACACGTATATATTACTAAATAATTCAACATATTTTACATATTGATTAAATGGAAAAAAATGCTAGTTTATGTTTCCAACTTTCTCCTATTTCAATTCAAAGTTTAAAAAGTCACAAAACAGATATAAACAATTTTAATTTCTAAATTCCAACAATTTCGTTTCTAACATTTTCCAACAATTTTAATTCAACCAGTTACAAAATATACATAAATAATTTCCAATTCCATCATTTTCCATTCCTAATAATTTCCAACAATTCAATTTCTAACAATTTTGAACAATTTCAATTCAAATTTTCAAACATCACAAAACATACATAAACAATTTCCATTTCTAAATTTCTAACAATTTCATTTTTAACAATCAATAATTTCATTTACAACAACCAACAATTTCAATCATCACAAATTCACAATTCACAAATTAATGAAATATACATAAACAATTTTCATTTTCAACAATTTCTAATAATTTTCATTTCTAAATTTCAATAATTTCCAATAATTTCATTTATAACATTTTCCAACAATTTCATTTCAACCATTACAAAACATACATAGACAATTTCCATTTTCAATAATTTCCAACAATTTTGAACAATTTCAATTCAAATTTTCACACATCACAAAATAGACATAATCAATTTTCATTTCCAAATATCCAACAATTTTATTTCCAGCATCCAACAATTTTATTTCCAACAACCAACAATTTCAACCATCACAAATTCACAATTCACAAAATAATGAAATATATGTAAACAATTTGCATTTTTAACAATTTTCATTTCCAAATTCCAACAATTTCTAACAATTCAATTCAATAATTACAAAAACATACATAAACAATTTTCATTTCCAATAACTTCAAATATTTTCATTCTAATAATTTCCAACAATTTTCATCACAAAACATACCAATAATTTCCAAAAATTTTCATCACAAAACATACATAAACAATCAAATACAATGAATTTGTTTTTCAAATTTAAGAGAAAAAAACACAACCAAAAGATCATAAATCAATTCAATGTCGGGTCAGTCGAGTCGAGTTTGGATCTGGATCTATTTCAAATTTGGCAGTTCCAGAGAGACTTAGTGACTGTGACTAGTCCGGTGGTGGGCTGTTGGCATCAGGCTTTTGCTGGGGTATGGCGGTGGTCATCGGATGGCCAGAGAGGGAGTGGTGACAACGGTGAAGAAGAGAGAGAGTGAGAGTTTAAGAGAGAAAATAATGAGAGGATGAAGAAGAAGAGGAGCGTCCAGTGGTGGGTGGGTAAGGGGTTTAAAATTTTTTGATTTCTTATATAAAAGAGAGAGTGAGAGTGTGAGTATGAGAGAGAGAAAATGAAGAGAGAAAGAAGAAGAAGAGTAGCAAGCCAGCATTAGAGGATTGGGGGAAGGTGGTTTTAAGAATTTTTTTTTCAGGAAAACCCCTAGAATAGGCCGATTCATAGTACTTACCAGTCGGTATGGTACGAGATTCATAACTTTGATCTTTACTATTTTGAGTTTTAAAGCTTAAAGGTTAGAAATAGTCACTATATATGATCGTGTGGGTGATCGTGTGTAGTATAAAGCCTTATCCTTTTGATATCTAAAGATGAGTTTGAGAGATAGAAGTTACATGGGACAAAAACACATGATAATAAAATATTTTTAAAGTCCAAATAACACCTCTTTTAACTATGTCGCAACATAGCAGTTCTACAACTAATAATGCACACAGCTATCACTTCTCCTTAGATTAAAAGGAGGAGATTACAAGTTTCTCTCTTAAAAACATAAACATACTTCTAGGAGGAGTTTTACTAGAAATATTTATTAACTAATTTTTATTTTTGCAATACTTTAACATATTACATAATCCTTTCGAAGATCTCTTACAGAGAATAATTTTATAGTAAAATGATTAATTTTTCTATGACAACTAAATTATTATAAATAATTATAGTTGACTTTTTATTTATCATCACATTTGTCCTCATATTTGGCTCAAAGTGTAAATCAAATAAAAATTTTCTTAGTTATAGGCAATAATTAAGAACTGCTTTGGATGTTATAAACTCTACTTCAATTATTGATTATGTAATACTTTCTTATTTTTTTGAACACCAAGTTAATATCTATGATCTAAATAATTGAAGCAACATCTTGAGATATTTTCATGTCATTTAAAAACCTTACTTAATCACTATCAATGTAAATTTGCAATAAAAGATTTTGTGATGAAAAAAATTTGAAACCATAACTTAAGGCACCATAAACATATCTTAGAACTCTTTTTGCTACTTTAAAATGAAACCTCTTTGCATATTTCATAAATCTTGAAAGTGTATTTACAACATATAAGATATTTTGTCTTACTACTACAAGATACATTAGGTAACCAATTATATTTTTATAGAGTATTTCACCTATTGTTCTGTTCCATCATCTTTGCACATGTTCTCCTTTTGACACATATAAGTACTCATGTTTTTGTAATTCTCTATATTGAATTTATTCAAGATCTTTTTTGCATACTGTCTATGATAGATGAGAATCTCATCCCTTTTCTAATATCCAATTAAGTAATATATTTTTTTAAGGTCTATCATCTTAAAGACTTGCATCTCATCTTTTATCAGTCGCTGAATAATTTTAACATTGCTGCCTATAATCAAGAGATCATCAACAAATATGGAGATTATAATAAAGTTAGCTTGATCATTATAAAATGGATATGCTAACGTTTTTAATAAAATCAAGTTTCAATAAGTACTCATTAATCTTAGTGTACTAAGTTTTTGATGATTATTTCAAGTTATACAAAGCTTTCCTTAGTAGATAGACCTTATTATCATGCTCGTTTATATCAAAGCATTCAGGTTGATCAATGTATATTTCTTCTTTAAAAAATCTATTTAAGAATATTGATTTGGCATCAAGTTGACACATTTATATCCTTTCTGTACTATAAATGACTAATAACAACCTGAAAGTGTCTAGCCTTACAATATGAGCAAATATATTAAAGAAATCTATTCCAAAAAATTGAACATACACTTTTACCATTAACTATTCTTTATGCTTAGTGATGTGCCATTTTCATTTAACTTTATTCTAAACATCTACTTGACTCTAATAACTTTTTTAAATTTAGGAATTGCAACTAGTTCCTAAATCTATTTTTAATCTTAGAGAATTCTTTTTCTATTGTAGTCCTCCACTTAGGATGTTTTCTTGCTTCCTAATACTCTATTAATTGGTTCAAAAAAAATATTTCATTTATGATAAATGTTAGAAACTGCTTATAGAAACTAAATAAACTAAGTCGTATTTATTTTATAGAGAATTAAAAATCAATTTCTTTTCTGCATTACTCCGATTTCATTGTCATTATCTATAAAATGAATATCCCTACTTATCAAAATTTTCCTTGTGCGAGGTCGAAAAGCTCTGTAAGCTTTAAATGTTGATTTATATCCTAAAAATTGTAAGGTTTAACTTTTTTATCTAGCATGTCTCATTTTATTTATGACGTATAAGTAAACATAAGTATCCAAAAACTTTAAAAGTTTTCAATAAGGTTTTGTAATCATATCAAATATCAGAAGGAGCCTGATAGGTTGTCAAACTACTAAATATAAAAATATATTTCCAACTCTCCAAAAACTAGGTAGCTAGTGGTGAATCGGGTTGAATCCACAGGGAATTAGTGCAGAGTTTCTCAAATGTTCAGAAAATAACAAACTAAAGGATTGATATTGTAGGAGATGTAAATAAAAAATAAAAGAAACGCACAAAATTAAAGGAGAGCTATAATGACAGATACGACGTGAGCATGTGGTATCGGCACAAAATAGATCTGCACAGCAATTAATAAAATAAAACGAGATTAAAATGCAATGGGTGAAAGCCTAGCCAAGATGCTCTTCAATTCAACCTGAAAATTCGATCATTGACATCATAAGATAAATTAGACAACTCAGATAGACAAAGTTATAGCCAAAGGTGACGCACTCATTGGCCAATCTTTTCTTACTTCATCAGTAACTTCGAAAAACGCCCTGACAAGTTACTTCCCTAATCCAAAGACAACCCCCAGGAAATGCCCCGACAAGATTAATCTCTAGTTTCATTAAGAATGAAAAAGACCCTTGTCCTAACCAATAAATTCGGAAACGCCATAATTTATTTAGTCAGATTATTTAATTATATCGATTTTACCACCAACATACATCGTTCGCCAGATAAAACCAATTCGCTACTTTGATAGAATAATATCCACGACAATACTATCCTATTCAGAAATTTATCACTTAATCATTCACACAACTTGTGACATTGCATAATACAATCACACAACTCGTGACATTGCATAATAAATTAAGCAATAATAAATCTGGTTTAAGCACAAGAATTAAATAAATATCTGAATTGCATAAACAAATAAAAACATAGTCTCACAAATCATCCATGGCTGAATATCCAAGCACTCTGATTGGAAAAGGATTTAGTTGTTCATCCAAGCACTCTGACTAGAAAAGGATTTAGTTGTTCATAGCTAACCTAAGAACACAAGAAAATAACATGAAAACTACAATCAGATGGTGGCTGGCTACTAACTACTGAAAAACAGAGGAAGAGAGGACGTTCAAAAGTGAGAGACAAAAGTTGTCAGAGAGCAAAAAAGGGTAAAAAGGTCCTCAATTTCCTTATGCCATAAGGAATTTATAGTCTCCAATTCATAACCCTAGTCACAATTGGTAGAAGTTTCCTAATTAGTCTTCAATTTGGATTCTTCATTATGGCTTCTCAGGTGGTGTTCGGTGTCTTCAACAAAAATCCAACCCAAAATAGATGACGATTGGGCTTTAAAACTCATCCATAAATTCGACCCAGTTCCTGCCTGATATGACATGGGCATGTCGTATCTGTTTCCAACGCGTAAATTCTCCAAAACAACCCCCCAAATTTCTTGCATTACGATTCCAATCTCCACTTTGATCTCCCGCACATTTAACAAACATAAAAGCACACAAAAACGCACAAATAATAAACAAACACATGCAAAATAAATGCAAACTATCTTATAAACCATGCATGAAATGAAACCTATCAAATAACCCCACACTTAAACAATACTTATCCTCAAGTATTCAATCCATTCAAAACCTTAAAGTTTCCAACCTCTTATCACCGTTCTTTCTCCCATACGCAACACTTCCTAAGCCAACACAATACAATCATAGAATCAAATAAACGATGTATGAACGATCGATCTCCTAATTAATTAGGAATGTTAACCACTTCGACATTACCTTATAGAAAGCAATAACACCCACACCCTCTCCGATTTCACTCAATCACTCATGTAAAATTTTTGGCTGTAGTGTTTCTCTCAAAATCAATGTATAGTAGTCCTTTCTATAGTCCTGACATAGAGTCCAATCTCCACCACTAGCTTGGATTTAAAAATCCCACATCGATCAACTAAGTCTTTTGAAGGCTTGTACTGTGGCTATGGGGTTGACAAAGAAAGAAAAACCAAGAGGAGCAAAATATGTACCAAGTAACACATATCTTATACGACACGTATAGCCATAGAATTTTTCACAAGTTGGCCAAACCATTGCTTCCTATCCAACATCATTCTCCATTCATTCATCAAGGTGTTTCTCATACATCTTGTTTCGTGGGAAGAAAACATTTTTGAATTTGAATATATATTTTTCTTTTGTTATTATTTTTTCTTTATCTTTTTTTCTTTTTTCTTTTTTTCTCCCCTGAATTGTTTTCTAAATCTCAAGCCTAACACCACGCAACAACTAGGAGCATGACGTAAACATTATACACATAAAGGATATGATTCAACAAAATAGACACATGTTACTTGACAATTCCTCTTAGTTGGGTGTCAAATTCTGGGGCTAACAAAGAAAAAAAAAGATGGGATTTATTAGGTTTTTAACATAAGAGCAAAGAAAAGTTTTAGGCTTAAACAGGGACTATAGGGGATAATTCACTTAGTGGGATACTCAAAGAAAAAATTTGGATAGCAAAGAGTTACATAAACAGTGCCTTAGTTTCATCTCGATGTACTAAATGTGGCTTTGATAGGAACTCAAATGTCAGGTTCTGGCAGGGAACACACTATACATGCACACACAAAAGAAATATTGAGTATATGTAATATTGTACTCCTCTTAAGCGGCTCAAAAATCTCAAGGTTAATTTTGTGTGGTGTATGTTATTACTCCTATAAGGTGTATTTTGCCGGGGCCTATTTGATTCTAAATATATTAGTTAGTTCAAGTTATGCTAGGATGGGAGTCAAAATAGATCAATTAAGCTAAAACACTTAAAGAGTTGAACTTATCAAATCACATCAAGACAAGGCCATTTAAGGTGGGATTTACTCTATTATGAAGGTTAATTGATGCATGAATATTCAAAAAAAATGAAAATAAATAAACTAACAGGTGCAACTAGTTACCACATGAGAATGTCGTATCAAGTAGACCCATGCAAAGCTACGTAGCCATGCATGCAGAAAAGACAAAATGTAATTATAACCAACATAGCATTACGACATGCACATGTCCTATTGTGACTCAACATGACAAATCACATTCAAAATGAAAAAAATCAAAGGAAAACAGTCGACAGTCATCCCACCCCACACTTATAATTTACATTGTCCGCAATATAAACAAAGACAAGACAATATAAATTAAAGGCATGGAAGAAGGACAGAAGTTACTAGGATCATGGTGACGGGGGAAATGAAGGGGTTCGGTGCTGAAGCAACTGAATAAGGCTGCCACATTATGCTCTATCTTATGAATGATGCGCCACAAATATGCTTGCTCCCGACGTAAGGCAGCAACCTTAGCAACCAGGTCTGTGGGTGGTACGTGTTCAGTACGTCGAGGGTCATCCTCCGGTTCGATCAATTAGAAGTGACTACCTGCTGTTGCTTTCACCAATTTCATCCTGCAAAGAGAAGCAAAATCTAGTGGCTGGGATGGTCGGTCCATAGTTAATCAGTTTTGTCCGGTGGGATCAATACTGCACAATTGAATGGCCATCTTTGTGATGAGATGACCTAAAATCAAAGGGTGTGAGCTGCAACTCACAATGTTTTTGATTTGGGTAGCATAAAAATATCCCAGGTTAACCTTATAATTATTTTCAGCACACCAAATCAAAAATAATTCTGGTCGGGACAAAATATGAGAGTTGTGCAATTTGCCCGAAAAGTTATAGGCCAAAAACCTATGGAACAAGCGATATACTGGTTCGTGCAAAGTAGTGGCTTTGGAAGTGGATGCATGCTCATTATTGGCAGACAAAGCACTATAAGCTAAAATCTCATCGAACACATCTGGGTATTCTAAAAATGCATTAATATAATCAGGAAATTCAATGCTCATTTTGGTTTCAAACCCTAGTGCAACATTGAAGTCATCTAAGCTCATGTTAAATGGTTGCTGCAGTAGACGAAAACACACAGTATCAAGACAAGCAGTATCTTTACTGACATGATCTTTAAATTGAAAAGAGGCAAAAAATTCCTAAACAAGTTCATTAACTGCATTAATGCCATCCAATTCAAAGAACACGTGGAAACTAAGAAAATGAATGAGTCTTTAAAACTGGGATTCTAAACCAAAGGCATTGAGAACAGTAGGAGGAACATACCTCACATCACAATTTGGTCACTTCATAACTGCCTGTAGTGCATGGATATCCTTTCGACTGGTGAACCCAAGATTTTCTCGTACTCCCCGTCCTCCCTAGGTATTTTGTTACATTAGGGTTCCTTCTTGGAAGCGTGCCCGACGGCAGCATGGGATGGCTTCGGTCGTGACGTCGTCAGTGTCTTCAGGAGAGGGAGGTCCCTCAGTCTTGGGGCCCACCGTGGGTGTTGGAGCAGTGAGTGTTGCGGGAATTTTGGTGATTTGCGGTTCAGAGTGACAAAGCTGTCGAGAACAGCAGGGAGTGACCGAAAGTGAAGAGGGAGCGCCAAGTGGGGTGGAGGAAGGTGGAAAAATGGTGGAGGAAGGTGTGGGTTCAGCTGGGTTGGTCATGGGTGCATAGGAACGACATCTAGCAGCTTGTCCTTTGGTGCGTGTCATGCTTGTATGTGTGGAAGAGAGAGGAGCCGAAATAGTGGGAGGTGAGGTGGAGAGAATGTCGGTGAAAAGGAGTGGGTGGGTGTTTATTTTAAAGAAACAATAGGTCAAAGGGTACCAAAAATATCTTAAGTTGTGGCCCTTATTTACAAAAATGCCATTGATGCCCCCCTTTTGATTGAAAGAATGTTAAACCCCACACTTGAACTTTTCACTGTGTAACAAAAATTGAAACCTCATTTGCACACCCCAACATACTTGCCCTGTAGAGCATATAAACACTATAAAACAATAGGTAAAATTGGGGCAATTAAAATTTTTGGAGTTTCTTACTGTTATGCGAACAGAGACATACGACATGCTCATGTCATATACTATCCTGTAACCACTGGCAGTTATGACGATTAATGCACTGTCACACACACATCAGTTCCAGACCAATTTTTAAGCACTGAGCACAGAATCAAAAATCGAAATAAATCAACAGAAAATAAATGAAATAACACAAAATAAAAATTGAAGCTTAAAATCAAAATTTCCTTGGGTTACCTCCCAAGTAGTACCTTTGTTTAACGTCTTTGGCTAGACAGGGCCACACCTAGTTATAATCTGGTTAACTGACATAATGTAGCTCAACTAAGCTGGTTCAAATCCTTCATAGTAGGGTTTCAATCTATGTCCATTGACTTTAAAATTTTTTGAAGTATCCATGCTTTGAATGTCAATGGCACCATTATCATAAACTTTTGCAATAACAAATAGACCAACCCACTTAGAACGCAACTTACCTCTAAAAAGTTTAAGAGTAGAGTCAGAGAGAAGTACCTTTTGACCAATTTTAAACCTCTTTTCCGCAATCTTTTTGTCAAGAAATGCCTTGGGTTTAGCTTTGTAAATCATGGCATTCTCATAAGCGTTGTTGCAGATTTCCTCAAGCTCTTGGAGTTGAAGCTTACGTTGCTACACCGCCTCATCATAACTTATGTTGCACATTTTAACTGCCCAAAACATGCGATGTTCTATTTCCACGGGCAAGTGACATGTCTTACCATAGACTAGTCGATAGGGTGACATGTCTAATGGTGTCTTGTAAGCAGTTCGATATGCCCATAACTCATCCTCAAGGCGTGCCCTTCAATCCTTGTGCGAGGGATTCACCGTTTTCTCCAAGATGCTCTTAATCTCCCTATTGGATAACTCAGCTTGCCCATTTGTTTGTGGGTGATAAGCAGTTGATGCCCTATGAGTGACGCCATACTTCTTGAACAATGCTTCCATAACCCGGCTATAAAAGTGGGTTCCACGATCACTAATGATAGCCTTCGGTGTGCCAAACCTAACAAAAATATTAGCTTTCACAAAATCGACAACCACTTTAGCATCGTTAGTACGTGTGGCTTTCACCTCAACCCATTTGGAAACATAATCAACAGCAAGTAAAATATATTGATTACCAAAGACGAGGGAAAAGGTCCCATAAAATCAATGCCCCAAATATCAAAAACTTCATAAACTATGACGGGTGTTTGTGGCATCTCATTTCTGTGACCAATATTACCTATGAACTGGCATCTATCGCATGCTTTACAAAAGGCATATGAATCTCTAAATAAATTGGGCCAGTGAAATCCAAATTCGAGTACCTTTCTTGCTGTTCTTTGTGTTCCAAAGTGGCCACCACCAGCTGACGAATGACAGAATTGGAGAGTGGAAGAAATCTCTTCCTCAGGTACACATCGCCTTATGATTTGATCTGAGCACATCTTCCACATATATGGGTCATCCCAGATGTAGTCCTTGGCCTCACTTTTCAGTTTATGTCGCTGTGCCCTCGTATAATCCTCTGGAAATCTGTGTTTTGTCAGAAAATTGACCAGGTCTGCAAACCACAGATTACGACATGCTCCTGTCATGTCCACTCGAAACAACTGTTCATCCAAAAACTCACCCGAAACCACTTCTCCAGACTGGGAATTTGTGTTTATCCGACTTAGATGGTCAGCTACAAGGTTCTCAGCTCCCTTCTTGTCTCTTATCTTAATGTTAAACTCTTGGAGCAACAATACCCATCGAATCAATCTAGGCTTTGCATTCTTTTTTCCCATCAAATATTTCAAAGCCGCGTGATCTGAATACACAATCACTTTAGTTTGCATTAAATATCTGAATTTTTCCAACGCAAATACCACAGCGAAGAGCTCCTTTTTAGTGGTTGTGTAGTTCTTTTGAGCTTCATCTAAGGTTCTTAATGCGTAGTAAATTACATGTGGATTGCATCCCACTCTTTGTTTAAGAACAACTCCAACGGCATAATTACTTGCATCACACATTATTTCAAATGGTAAATCCCAATCTCGAACCTTGATTAGGGGTGCCGAAACCAACCTTTCCTTCAATGTGTCAAACGCACCACGACATGCATCACCAAATACAAATTCGACATCTTTTTGTAGAAGACAACTCAAAGGGTGAGCTATCTTTGCAAAATCTTTAATGAACCTCTGATAGAAATCTACATGGCCAAGAAAAGAATGAACTTCCCGCACACTCATGGGGTAAGGTAAAGATCTAATAACATCTACTTTAGCCCTATCAACTTCACTCCCCTTAGACGAAACTACATCTCCTAGGATGATTCCTTGACTAACCATGAAATGGCATTTTTCATAATTCAACACTAAGTTAGTTTCAATGCAGCGTTTCAAAATTTTCTCTAAATTCTCTAGACAAGATGCAAAGGAATCACCATATAGAGTAAAATCATCCATAAATACTTCAATAATCATCCATAAAGACTTCAATTATTTTCTTAACAAAGTCAGAAAAAATACTTACCATACACCTTTGGAAAGTTGCCGGCACATTGTAGAGTCCGAATGGCATGTGCTTATAGGCGAAGGTACCAAATGGGCATGTGAAAGTTTTCTTTTCTTGGTCTTCAGGTGCAACAGGAATTTGATGGAACTCGGAATATCCATCCAGATAGCAATAATGGGTGTGACCTGCAAGTCTCTCCAAAATTTGATCGATGAATGGTAAGGGAAAGTGATCTTTGCGTGTTGCAGAGTTCAGTGTCCTATAGTCGATGCAAACTCGCCATCCGTTCTGAATGCGTGTTGGAACCAACTCCCCTTTATCATTTTTAACCACTGTAATGCCGGTTTTCTTTGGAACAACTGGGTTGGGCTGATCCATTTGCTATCCGAAATAGCATATATCATATATGCATCAAGTAACTCAAGAATCTCTTTCTTCACGATTTCCATCATTGGAGGATTTAATCGACATTGTGGTTGTCTACTCAGTTTGTAATCATCCTCAAGAAGTATCTGATGCATGTAGATCGTTGGACTTATACCTTTGATGTCGACAATTGCCCATCCCATAGCTTCCTTATGATCTCGAAATACACGGATCAAACTTTCTTCCTCCACCTTACTCAACTCATTTGAAATAAATACTGAAAGTTTGTCTCTAGTACCCAAAAATGCATATTTAAAGTGAGAGGGCAGTTGCTTAAGCTCCAGATCTGGCGGTTTCACTACAGATGGCAAGATTCCATTTCTGACAGATACCATATGTTCATGTCGTATTGGCTCCAGTGAACTGCACAACTTGCTTTCTTCCATCTGCATCCAATTTCCATTCAGATCATTTAATAATTAAATAAACGATCTGGTAACACCCAATTTTCACCCCAGTTTGCTAACTTTGGAGTCGTCAAGTCCTCAGTCAAGACTACCTGTAAAGCATCACAACTACAAAACTCCAAAAATTTATCAACAAGGGGGTCAACACTATTTATGGCAAAAGCAGATGCATAATCACTTCGGTGCTTTATTGCTTTATTGATATCAAATTTAATCACAGCACCATCATGCACATCTATTTTTGTTATAAATGTTTTAAAAAACGGACGTCCTAGTAAAATCATGCAAGAATTTCTAGTATTCCTATCATCCATATTCAACACATAAAAATCAGCTGGAAATACTAATCCATCAACTTGAACCAGGACATCCTCTTTTGGAAAGAAACTTGATCTATTTGCTAAGGTTAAGACAACTCCGTTATATTTCAAAGGACCCATATTCAAAGAATTGTAGATAGATAACAGCATTAAAATAATTGAACCTCCTAAATCGCACATAGCTCGCTCAATGCCTACATTACCTATTTTGCTTGAGATAGCAAACATACCTGGGTCACGCTCTTTAATGGGTAGCTTACCTTGTAAAACTGCCGAGACTAATTCTCCCATAAACGCCCTCTCATTATGACGCACCTTATTCATTCCCGTGCATAACTCTTTCAAAAATTTACAATACCTGGGTACATGTTTGATTGCAGTCAATAAGGGAATATTGATTTCAACCTTCTTCAAAGTCTCAAACACCTCTGTATCATTAGTGGCCTTCTTCTTCTTTGCTAATCTATGAGGGAAAGGTGGTTTCTCAGGGTTAGGCCGCACGATCTCGACGTTTGGGGTTGCCTTTTCTGTTTCTGTCGATATGACATGATCATGTCGTATCGCTCGTTTCAGGTCTGGTGCCTCCAATTCCTTCCCACTTCGAAGTGTGATAGCACTGACATTCGGCCCTAGGTTTACCTCTGGTTGGGAGGGTAACCTACCCTGATTTTCCACCCTTGTCATCGCAGAGGCTAATTGATCCATGCGCGTCTCAAGAACTCCAATCCTGCTGTCACTTTTCTCAATAAATTTCGTTAACAACATCTTTAAATCATCATCGTTACCTTGCCTTGATTGTTGCTGGTACTGTAGAGGTAAATTGTACTGTCCTTACTAGTTATTTCCGTTCCCACACCTCATATTAAGGTGATCACACCAACCCAGATTATACGTGTTCGAAAAAGGATCATATTTTTGGTTGTGATTGCCATAATTACTAATGAAATTTACCGTTTCATTCTCTTGCAAGGTGGGGCATGCGTCATGCTGGAACCCCTCCCCGAGCGGGTCCACGGCCCGACGTCCTATGTGACATCTGGACCTGTGACCCACGGGGGAGGAATTCCCCACCAGTGATACTTAAAACAAACAAATTTATTTAATTTACCTCCGTGCATAAATTGA
>JANZXR010000170.1:846640-867680 GCA_027575705.1 Erythroxylum echinodendron | reverse complement strand
TTATGAAGATTGTAAGATATTGTCTGTGTTACTGTTCACAGACTATCGTCTGTGTTACTATTCACAGACTTCGAAGATGATAGAAATGAGACGAAGGGAAGCCGAAAATGAGATGCAAGCGATGAGACTAATAAAGGGGGAGTTTTGAGAGGATAACCCGAAAGTGATCAAGGTGTTGTCTCTGGAAGATAATTTATATAGTAAGATATTCTGTATGCATGAAAGTAACAGAGTTGGTATCAGAGCAAGCATGAAAAATATGGTAAGTCTGAGTTAAGCTCTACAAGTAGGGTCTAACAGATGTGGTATCAGAGCAAGTAAGCAGGTCTGAGTTAGGCTCAGAAAATCAGGTCTAACAGATGTGGTATCAGAGCAAGTAAGCAAGTTCGAGTTAGGCTCAAGAAACCGGGTCTAACATACAGCCTAAGCCAAGATTCAATTTCATACCAATTTTGAAAGTCTTAAAGATAGAATTAAAATTCGAATTCTTCAAAGATGTTGTATACATAAGTCTCAATTTTAATTTGAATTAAGAATCAACTCATTTAGAAATCTACAGATCAGGATATAATCAAAATACCAAAGCATGCTCAGTGAAAAGTCTCCAGTTCATAACATTCTAGAACATTTCCTTAATTTCATCCAATCAATCGTCTTCAAATCAACTCAGATGACTTTAAAATTTTATAGAAAGAAAGAAAAATGTCTTAAAAGTCTATTGGTTCAAGTTTCAAGTCATTTAGAGGTTGGATGAAAAAGTTATAACTAAAAGAATCAAAGTTATTTAGTAAAAATATTTCAGACTTCAAAAACTAAAACCATGCACGCAAACTCCCACCATCTTCTTCCTCTCTCTCTACTGTAAATTTTGTTTTCATGAACAGTAACAACCCGCAAACCAAAACAGAACCTATATCATGCTTTTCCACTCCCATTTACATTCAGCTCACTATCAAAACCTCTCAAAATTCAAGATCACACAAACATCAAAAACAACAAATATATTCATGTATTTCATCAAAGTTTTTGCATTTGTTCCAGTTCTTGCACTATTCACTAATTTAATTGTAGCAAAATTTTAGAAGTTATGAGGGGATGAGAATGACAACCAAAGACCCCAAATAGCTGAACTGATGATTTTGCAAGGTATGCCGTTGATGGACTAATCAAAAGCTAAACACAAAAGTGAACATGCAAGGCATTTCGGTGCTGGATGGACAATAACCCAAACAAATGCAAAAGTTAAGTGTTTAAATGATGAAGAGTAAGAAGGAAGATAATGGTTTCGGTTGAAACAAAACCAAGGTGCTGCAGAAACTTTCTTAACCAAAACATAGCCTAGGTATTTCATTATTTCTCCTTTGAGTCTTGCCACATGTCCTTTTTGCATGTATTATACTTGTCACTTATTTGGTTAGGTGATGTGTCACTTCCTAATTACTCCACTTGTCACATAGTCAATTTTCCAATTGTCACACATTTACTAGTCAATTTGTTACACTTTTATTTGTCAATTTTTTTATTTTTAAATACTTTCAATTTCCAAAAGACCTAAAATATTACCACAATTACTAAATCAATTTCAATACACTCTAATGTACTTTTCAAGGCAATAAAATCCACAATTCCCATTTATCTTATATTCTATTTTTTCTTAATCCAAAATACCCCAAATTTTCAGAAAGTTCCTAAAATTCACCAAAAATTTTAAAATAATACTAACAGTCTCCAAATAAAATTTTAACACAAATAAGTCACAATTCACATTTTAATTAATCAATTATACCCAGAAAATGTTATTGAATGCATGTACAATTATTTTAATGTGTCCAAAAATAAATATTCATGTGTGTGTCAATATACTATGATGCATAAGCATGAAATACACTTCTAATTTTTCAGTGTACTCTCAATTCACTAGTTTGGGGTCTAACTCCAAACATGGGATGTCACGTATAATGTCAACACTCATAATATTATATGCTTATAAATGTAGACATATAATATGGTAGTCTATATGCTATATTATACTCCAATGACAACTTTCACACATTATACAGATCCAAATGGACATAAGGTCTAAATATGAGATGTTAGCCCTATCTAACAATTAGGCTTATCATATCTAGCAATTAAGTTTGGTGACATAATGTTTTAGGTACTATTATAACACCTATCATTGTATTGAGTGACCATATGGACATTTTTGAAATGTTAGGCTACAATAAAGGGTGTATGCGAGTTCTTGGGTTGTTTGTTAAGCCAATAACAGACATATCACTTATATAACTAAAAATATAGGTGAATTCACATATGTGGGTAATGCCATTGAAGTTATAATGATTAGTTGTAATAAATATGTTATGGTCACACTATGTACCAGTTAAACAGTGATACTATTTGCACATCCCTTAGGTATAACATGGTTACTATCAGATATATTATACCAACCATCTGAGCCTTCTGTCCCATTGTTGAAAATACTATAATCTATAATCATATCCAATTTTGACTAACGATACATCTGCTGCCATAATCTATAATCATATCCAATTTTGACTAATGATACATCTGCTGCCAATGGAATAATGCCTAGAATGTGACATAGCACCTTGGTCTGTACCTTAAAGTCTCACATATGGCCATGTAAATATAACAGTGGGTTGACAGGTCATTATAGGATCCATAAAGGGGTATTATGTCACGAGATGAGGTTGTATAAGTAATGTGATTTAACATATACCATCATACATTATACCATGTTGGTGTGTAAGCCTATTGATCATACAGTGTTAAACTTTTTGTAAGGTTATGAATGACCAAGCACTCCAGTATCTTTTTATTGTGCATATACATGAACTAACATACTGGTTGCAAACTTAACTAATATCACAATGTTCCTAGACATTCTCCATTTCTAATACCCCATTCACATATAAATACCTCAAATAGAGATTCCAAATATAGACATTTTGTCTTTATCACATTATGTCATGATAATATATTATTTTTATGATACACAAGTTATACTGTACCACTATAGAGTATCTATTGTAGGTATAACTAATAAATGTGTACCTTAGTCACATTGGCAACTTCATATCATGCATCCCCTGTATATGGAATAGACATTTGCAATATATGAGATATGAGCACCCACATTTACACTAGACCACATTCATTACCTCCAATATCCACACTGTTGCCAATTCCCATATATTGGATAACCAAGGTATTTTAGGTAACAATATGTTAAACTTACGGTAATGCTCATACTGCTATTGGTGACACACAAAGAGTGTATTGGCATGGTATACATTATTATGTATATGTGTGGTGATGAATACAGATAGGGCTACCTTATTATGGAATGATTAAATATAATTATAGGATTACATAACAAGGTAAGAGTGTAATCATAGTGCACAACTACTGATATCATATATCTAATGGATATGTGAGACCTTAAGGTACACATTAATTCTATATGTCTACCATGGTTTAATACTGTATATAACACAACACATCATGTAAGTCACATTACCAAACATTGTGAGGTTATAGTGGTAGTATTATCATATACATTGCAATAGGTAGTTATTGTCAGGTATAAATACATATAACTTACATGTAGGTATGTAACATTACATTATACCACATTAATATGGAAATTACATCTATCAATATGTATTCACAAAAAGGAACATATGATACTGTGGTATTGTACATTATAACCACAAGTGTAATAGAATTCGTACCTAGTTGACCCAATGTATGACATTGACACATCTTTAAACTCTAGAATGAGATGGATACATCCCCTAAATAGACATAAACAGGTATTGTAATCAGTAAGACAAGTGTATTAAGTGTAACCTAGAGTTTGTATTACATATGCTACATACCTACTGCCATATTACTGTACATTAGTGTATAGGATAAAATGTGATATTTAGTACGACCTGTACATGGGATACTCACCCAATCAACAATTACCCATACTTAGGTATATTATGTTGTACACATTGGAAATTATATTGTATGCACCCTACTTGGGATAACCTTGGATGCTAAATGTACACATAAGTTTTCAATTAAATAATGCTGGTTAGTATGATAGGAAGTGTTAATTACTAAACACTGTGAGGACATTACCTATATAATACCCTAGAATACCTAAAATATGATGTTTAGCACCATAAACTTTTAGCACTCATATAATTTTGAGTGCTAAATTATATGGTTATGCGGACACTGATACAAGCATAAACGCCATTTGCATCATATTAAGAGTTTTATACATTGTCATGATAATGACTTATAATTAGACAGTAATATGTGCAAGTTATAAAAATTTTGGGATGACCTACTAGTACATCCAAAACTGGATATCGATACAAATACCTTGATGGCCACATATGTAGACTTGTATACTCATTGTCTAAAAAAGGTTAAATGGTGATACTATGTGCACATATATGTAAAATTATGTATGGTATAGTTACAATAACTTGTCAAATTTCATATATTATACAATTGCAGACTTGTTATGTTCACTAGTACACGGGTACAATGTCTAAAGTGCATGAATATTACAATATGTTAACGTATACCATAACATGTATGCTTTACACATGAAAATGTGGGTCATAATTATGTACTCTTGTATTTATGGACATATGCATACACCCCATATGCCATAAGTGTTAGTATTTGGATACACCCTAGTTACACAACTCATTTATACCATTCACTATGGTGCATCCCCATATGATTAAATCTATACAGTCCATATGCATGCAACTATTATTGGCTTAGCAAACAACCCAATAACTCATATACACCCTTTGTTGTATGCCTAACATTGTCATTATGTATATTAGTCATTATGTTTGTATAAATATGAGGTTACATTGTGTGTTTACATGTAATAGTATATCTCTAGGTATTAATATGCAATACCTGGAGATATACAAGCCATATGACATTACGGTCCTTGTTCAATACTCCCATACCATATACAACACACATCCCTAATTAGTTATTAACATATTATATTTATTAACATAATATGTTAATAAGTCATTCAAGTCTCAGTAATGAATCCATGGGGTGTATGGTACTGATGCATTACATATCACTCTCTATGTAATATAGGAGCCATTTATATTACACTTTAAAATAACACACTTCAATTCTTTAGAAATAACACATATGACACTATTCTCACTCAAGGGCTAGTAGGAGAGCATTACAATAAGTAAAAAAATGGTATCTCAATCAATACTGAATAGACAAGTATGATAATGTATAGTAATTATTATCTCAATAATGCCATGTCAATCCAACAAAGAATGTATTAGATGGGTATATCAGACAAAATGTTACATTGCATATATTCTATGCAATCATAGTGCAGTACCCTAACCCACACTAATTCATACTATGTGCATTCTAAATGTAAGCATACTATATATAATAGAGAACTTAAACATGTGGTTTATATTAACCCATCAAATGTGACATAATAAAGGAATATGGCCCATTAGTAAAATGTCCACTTGATAGTTACATTGTCAGATTGTACACATACAAATATCTGTTTAAATGGGTAGGCCCTTACCTTCAACTAGTGACCAAGAATGTATGTTAATGGTCCTAGAGGTGGATCACTGTAGTTTTGTATTACTTGTATGACAGATGAATATGATTATATTGCACATTGATATCACTCCATATATTGTATTGGTATTGGTATTAATTTCATTTGCATCTTACATGTACCCATGGTTTCCTACACTATGCATAGTACCCTTTGGTGTATTAATACCATATTAAGTATTGGTAACAATAGTCCAATACAGCAATTATGGGGGAAAGTCCTATACTAATTGCGTGTATACCTACAAGTTCGTTTATAGTGCATGTAATATGCCATGTTATATTAGGTAATACATTGTAATAACATTGTTGGGTAACCTTAACACATCATCAGCTGCACTGGTCATAGTAGTATACCTTAAGGTACATCGTTAAATATGGTACCAGGTTACAATGAGGGTGTAACACATATTATGCTTAGTCAAATTGATAATATTACTAGATCGATATCATACGTATTTGGTAATTATATCAACATAGGGTGCACACATCCTTACCATATACGTATATGCACCCCAATATATCCTAAACATGCCTAGGGTACACATTCATGTAACGTAATATTGTCATAAGAGGTTATAATACACTGGATATCTCAGTTACAAGTATCGGTATTCATATGTTACCATGGATGTAATACATTAAAAGACCTGTGTTAGGTTATGTAGGCTAATATAAGGACTTTTAATGTATTACGATATAACACGTAGTCACTTCTTGCAGCTATACCTATAATACTTGAATCTTAAGTATTATGGTTGTACTATGAGCTGTAGTAAAAGAAACCTTACATTGAGTGTGACCTAGCTAAATACATTATGAATATCATGAGGATTATTAACATAGCTGAGGATTATTAACATAGCCATTACAACATGATAATTATGATTTTTGTTGTGATAGTCTTATACCATTAATATCACTCTATAGATGAATATAGGAATACTATTATGCTTTATGGTTAGTAACATTTATGGATGGTGTTGTATATGTCTTACACAATAGTTATGAGCACCATACCTATACACATCATGGGATATGTGTTTGTTCCATATAGTGTAATTATTACAACTATATACATGATAGATTATCCACAAGATAGTATTTGTTATGGATCACACAAGATACATAAGTTATATGGTACACACATATAACCCATAACATATGAATTTACGTATTATACTAGACAAAATTATAATTGTTAGAATACCTATATCCAACACAAACTTAACTAATATTGTCATGAGAGAGTTTATCATACCATACGACACAGGCTATGGTATGAGCCTGGTATAATATGATTTGTCATTTTCTATATCCAAGTATCATGTATATATGTCCAAACAAATACTATTTATAAATTAACACAAGTGGTCATAACTTTCACCTAGTTCCACCACATTATACCAATACCAATACACTGGATAATATATGTATGCATGTTATAATACATATATGTCAGTCCATAATCTTTGAAGATGGTGGGTTTTTGTACATAGGTTATTGCTAATCGTATCAAGTTATATCCTAATCATAATGGTAACATTACGTATTGTATCATAATGTCAGAAATTGCATCTATTACATGACATTGTATATGTATAGGACAACACGATGACACACAATGCGTATGGAGCTACAATGCGAGGGTATCATGTGATACTATCCCATGATGTATGTGATGGTGGATGAGACAATATTTTATGAATGGGTAGTATCATGTGGTATCATGTGGCGTAGTTTGATAATATGCATACAATACCAAATGGTACAGTTATAACTAAGTGCACTGTACTAGATATAGTCAAACTAATATATTATCTTAGCAAAATAAATGAACAGATATCTGGATGAATGGGTGTAACCAGTTTATATTACCACTAATTGGGTTCCTAGTTGTATACAATAGATATATCAAGCAAGTATTAGGGGTAAAGTTAAATGATATGGTATATGTAACAATATACCATGTATGTATATACCTTAATAGTATAGTAACAAATGTTATATGCCCTTACATAACTCATGTGCGTATGTACCATACCAATGTGTTATGGCTACCTTGTGTGTACAATCTCACCTAGGGTAATAGTAGCTTTCTCATATTATACCAATATTGTAGAGTATTACCCTAACATGGTTACCCTAATGTATATTATACATGGTGATTCATATTATGTATTTGGTTAGTATACTAGTACCATTATAAGGTGTAATACCCACCTATTGGTATTAACTGTTTGGTCCCTCAGTATATCTAGGGTACTGACATATATGAGATACCACATGGGTAACCTGATGATTGCTATAAGTCTTAGTGTGTACCTTATAATTGGTAACTAAAAAGGATGGGACATTGAGGATAATATGGAAGGGATTAAACTACCATGTGTAGTTTAAGGTCAAAGGCCATCAAATGTTCATATAATTTTTCAAATACAAGGTATGGTTACACATCCTATAGGTAACAATAGTAAGACATATCATATGTTACATAAGGTATAAAATTTTGTATATTTTCATACCATTATGTAGCATAATGGTATTATGTTTATACAAACATCCAAATGTGTAAGTATGTTACAAATTGTATGTACATAGCAAGGATGCACATATTCCAACACATACATTACATGTGACATTGGTATACCCTATGTACACCTAATGAGTTAACCACATATCAGTATTATTCATGATCAATAATATAATGTTACACATATATACTCCCACTCATCTTTTAAATGATATCAACATATGTAATGGCGTGGTGGTGACTATGGTGGTTGGTGGTTGTGGAAATGGTGGTTGATGGTGGGGATTTAAAAATTGGATAGTTTTGGTCTGATATCGTGAAAACAAAACAGTCAATTTCTAGCCTATGTTATGGATGATTTCCTTGGTCAAATGGGATGAAATTTGATGTCAAATTGAATTTCAAGATGTGATCTACAAATGTGGTGAAGGAATCATGGCCATTTTACCTCTAGAAAAAAAGTTATGAACATTTTTGATAGATTGATTCTGAATTAGGAAAGTACTGAAACTGCGACTTAACAAATAGGCGATTTCAAAGTGCATTTTTGGACAAACAACTGAGAATTTGAGGGTAGATTGTCAAAATAAATTAAAGTTCAAGAAGTGAACTACAACATTGATGAAGGAAGTTTCTAGGTCTGATGAGTAGAAAAAAAGATATGATTTTTCTTAAACAAGATGTTCTGGAAATGGAGAGCTGGAATTGTGGAATTTGGTTGGAAAGCTAAATGGGTGAAAGATAGGTGATTGTTTTTGGAAACAATCAAAACCCTTTAGTTTTTGGAAACTAATAAAAACCAAATGATAACATTGAATTGTAAATGAAAATTCTCTCTCAATTTGATAAAATGATCTTAATCTAATGAGATAAGGAAATAAAAACAAATGAATGGTCATGAAGGAGAACCACATGTCTATTTCTCTTCAGCCATTAAAACAACAATAAAATGACATAATTAAGGAAACTAGCTGGTAAATTAAATCTCATAAAGGACAAATAAAACAAGATTAATTCTTTTTATTCACCAAATATCTTCAACCGAAATTGAGTTGCATTTGGGCTGAGATCTTGGACTTCAAATATCATCAAAGAGAGCAACATAAGTTGTGCTTTTCTACCAAAATAACATCAGGAGAATGGGCTTCAAAAATCATGCATTTGTGAGTCCCAAAGGACTGGAGTAAAACCTATATCTTCAGGTTTAAATTTGGTAAATTTGGCTCTTTCTCAAGTTCCTCTTCTCCAACCGAATCACTATCATCACTATCATTCGAACTTGTTAGACCAAGACCCATGTTAGAAATGTCTTCCAAGGTTGCATTTGATCGACCTCCATCATTCCCCCCTCCTTCAAAGCTTTCCTCTTGGGCAAAATTTTGACCTAGACTGGAACTCATAGTATCCTCTACATACTTAGTCAAATCATAAACATTAAAAGTGTTTGAAATCTTATAAGTGTTCGGTAATTCTACCTTGTGTGCATTTTGATTAACTTTTTTGAGGATTTTGAATGGGCCTTCGACTTTAGGCATTAGTTTGTTTTTCCTTTTATAAGGAAATTTATCCTTTCTCAAGTGTATCCAAACAAGATCACCTTCTTTAAACTCCACAACCGTCTTCAACTTGGCTTGCTTCCTGTAGGTCTCATTTTTCTTTTCAATGTGAGCTTTGGCTTTAGCATGATGTTTGACTATCTCTAATGCTATATCCTTGGCCTTTGTATTGAATGGAATGTTAGAATGGGCCAGACTCAAATCAAGAGGAACAAGTGGGTTAACTCTATAAACTAATTCAAAAGGAGTAAATTTTGCAGATTTACTCTTTGAATTGTTGTAAGCAAATTTGGAATGTGCAAGTAAGTTGTCCCAAATTCTTCACTTTTCCCTTCAACAAGCTTCTCAAAATGTTTCCAAGACTTCGATTGACCACTTTGGTTTGACTGTCCATTTGAGGATGGAAGGTCATGCTAAACTTCAAAGTAGTTCCTAATCTAGCCCATGAATGTCTCCAAACATGGCTCAAAAATTTTACATCCCTATCACTAACAATACTTCTAGGAATTCCATGGAGTTTTACAACATTTTCAAAGTACAAATTCACCACCTGAGATGCATCATTAGTTTTGTTACAAGCAATAAAATGAGCCATCTTTGAGGATCTATCTACAACAACCATTATAGAATCATGATTTCTTATAGTTCTTGGCAAGCCAACAATGAAGTCAATACTTACATCATCCTAAGGGGAATTTGGAACCGGTAATGGCATGTATGGTCCTTGAGCTCTAGTTGTCATCGTGGATTGTTTACAAGTGTTCATCCCTCTATAAGCTTAGTAACATCTTTCCACATCTTAGGCCAATAGAAATTTCTACTAGTCAATTTATAAGTCTTGTCTCTTCCAAAGTATCCAGCTAGACCTCCACCATGGACTTCTTTCAAGATAGCTTCTCTTAAAGAACATTAAGGAACACAAACAACATCAACTTTAAAAAGGTAACCATTATGAATGACAAAATCCCTAAAAGCACCAATGACAAAATCCCTAAAAGCACTATCTTTCCTAACTCTCTCCCAAATCTCACCGAATTCACTATCTCTCTCATACAAATTCCTAATGTCCTCAAAACCTATTACATGCGCATGCATAGTACTAAGAACATTATATCTCCTAGACAATGCATCAGCCACAACATTACTTGGACCATCCCTATACATCACTACAAAATCAAAGGATTGCAAATATTCAACCCATTATGCATGTCTTCTACTCAAGTTGGACTGACTTTGGATGTACTTTAAAGCTTGATGGTTAGTATACAAAATGAAAGAATTTGCCAGTAAATATGCACTCCAATGTTTAAGTGTACGTACCAAAGCATAGAACTCAAGATCATAAGCAGAATATTTCTTCCTAGTGTCATTCAACTTTTCACTAAAGAATGTTATTGGTCTACCCTCTTAACTCAAAACAGCCGCTATGCCTACCCCACTAGCATCACACTCTAACTCAAAAGGCAAACTAAAATTAGGTAAGGCTAAAACAGGAGCTTTGGTCATGGCATTTTTCAAAGTGTTAAAGGCAATTGTGGCTTAAGGAGTCCACTTAAACAAGCCTTTTTTCATGCAATCTGTTATAGGGCTTGTAATTGTACTAAAACCCTTAATGAACCTCCTATAAAAGGAACCAAACCTATGAAAACTCCTAACTTGAAACAGATTGCTAGGCATTGACTATTCTACAATTGCATTGATTTTGTCCGGATCCATACTGATCCCATCTCTAGACACAACACAACCTAAAAAACTAATGGTGCTATCACAAAAAAGACACTTCTCCATATTATCATACAATGATTTATGGTCCAAAATCTCAAAAACAAGTCTCAAATGAATGCAATGCGCATGTAAACAAGTATTATAGATCAAAATGTCATCAAAGTAAACTACCACAAATTTGTTAAGGAACAGTTAAGTACCTCATTCATGAGCTTCATGAAAGTTGAAGGTGAATTTGAAGTCCCATTGGCATGAATAACTATTCATAGAGTCCTTCATTTGTTTTGAACGCCGTCTTCCATTCATCACATTCTCTCACATGGATTTGATGAAACCCATTTACAAGATCAAGCCTGGTGAACACCGTGCTACCATGTAACCTGTCTAGCATATCATCAAGTCTTGGGATAGGAAATCTATACTTAATGATAATCTTGTTGAGGACTTTTAAATCAATAACCATCCTCCATTTGCCATTCTTTTTAGGAACAACAAATGCTGGCACAACACAAGGTAACACGCTCTCTCTAATGAAACCTCTCTTTAACAACTCATTAACTTGCTTTTGCAATTCATCATTATCTTTTGGGCTCATCCTATAGGAATGTAAGTGGGGAATTTGGGCTCCGAGAGTGAAATTGATCTCATGTTGAATGGTTTTAAGAGGAGGCAGGCCGGTCGGAAGGGTTTTGGGGAAAACTCTTACAAACTCATTAATTAAAGATTGTACCTCACTAGGAATTGGGTGGTTCGGTTTAGGCTCATCATTAATGTCAATGGGAATGTAACTAGGCAGCCCCTCCATAATGGAACTCTTCTCCTCATTGGAAAGCAATCCAATGACTCTAACTTCTCTTCTCTTCCTTCTCTTTTCAGGCAATAAAGGTTTGAGCAAAATTTTTTTATCTTTATGGAACAATGTGTAAGTATTTTCTCCCCATTGATGATGCACATCCTGATCAAACAACTATGGTCTCCTAAGAAGTAAATGACAAGCCACCATAGGAATTACATGGCAATAAACTTCATCTTCATATTGCCCAATTGCAAATGGAACAAAGCACTTCTTTGTCACTCTAATTTCATGTTTTGAATCTAACCAAGTAAGTTTGTATGGAGTGTCAAGTGGTTTGATTTTAAGACCCAATTTATCAACCATTTCACTAGCTATAACATTCTCACATGCTCAACTATCTATCACAACTTCACATAATTTATTTTTTGTCAAACACCTAGAATGAAACAAAGATTTTCTCCTCCAATTCTCTTCACTTTCCTCACAATTTAGAACTCTCAACAATACAAGCATTTCACCATCTAACACATTTGCAACACAACAAGTGCATCTTCTTTTATCTATTGAAAGGTCATAACTTTTCTAGTGGAACATTTGGTTTGAAAGTGGCCATAACCTTGACATTTGAAGCATTTGAGGTGGTTTTTGGACACAATTTTGGTTGGTGGGGTAGATTGGACATTTCTTGGTGTGAAGGGTGTGTTTTGAGCATTAGAAGTGGATTTGGATGGTGGAGTGTAGGTCACCTTAGGGCAGAATTGGATGCACTAACTTGGTGGCTTGGTTTGGATGGTGGAGTGTAATTTGATGGGACTAACACATATTTGGGCATGAAATTGTTTTAACGGGTGTGTTTGAGGCTAGTTTCACTTCTTAAGGCTAATCTTTTCAATTCAAGAAAGGATTCAAAAGTGTATAAATTTACCATATCTTGAATGTCTTGTTTCAATCCTTTGAGATATCTTCCCATGATCATCTCCTCAGTCTCTTCTACGTCACACTTCATCAAGAATTCTTCAAACTCCATAGTGTATTTCTCCATGATTTTGGTGTCTTGTTTAAGGCTCAACATTTGATTAATGAGTCTTTGCCTATAACGTGGAGGCAAAAACACGACATCCATCTCCTCCTTCATTGGGTGCCATTGATTGATTCTAGGCCCCCTTCTTTAACTCTTTTTTTTTAGATTCTCCCACCAAAGGACACCATACCCTTTCAATCTCGTTGCAACCAATTTCATCTTCTTATCTTCGGTCACCTCCCTTAATTCAAAAGCTCTCTCAATTACATAAACCCATTCAAGGTAAACATCAACATCAATCTTACCACGGAATTCGGGCAAATCAACCTTAAAGTTGAAGAATTCTTCTTGTCTTTCCCCACGGACAAGTTGTGGGAGATATCTGTTGGCTACTCTTCCAACTCCTCCATGGAATAGCCCTCTTCCTCTTCCTCTAATGGCTTCTCCATGACCTGCTACAATTGGACGTTCATCTCCAACGAATTCCTCATCAACCAAAATTTCTTTTTGTGGATTTTGAATCACCAAAGGGGAATTATGTAAAAGTGTTTCCAAGGTCTCGTTTTTGTCTTTAAGGGTCTCCATCTCAAGCCTCATCCTCTCAAATGCTGCTGCCAAATCTTGATTGTTACCGGCAGACATGGTGTTTTTGTTTCTTGGTGTTTTTGGATCGTTGGACATAAAAAGGGTAGGGGAAAAGGACCAAGATGTTTAATTCTGTTTATCTGATGCCAAATGATGACTTGGTGGTGATTATAGTGGCTTGTGGTGGTGGAAATGGTGGCTAGTGGTGGGGATTTGAAAATTGGATAGTTTTGGTCTGATCACGTGAAAATAAAACAGTCAATTTCTAACTCATGTTCTGGATGATTGACTAGGTCAAATGGGATAAAATTTGAAGTCAAATTGAAGTTCAAAATGTGAACTACAACTTTGGTGAAGGAATAGTGGCTATTTGATGTCTAGAGAAAAAGTTATGAATATTTTTGATAGATTGGTTCTAGATTGGGGAAGTGCTGAAACTGCGAGCTTAACAATTAGGCAATTTCAAAGTGCATTTCCTGACAAACAACTGGGAATTTGAGGTAGTTTTTCAGGCTAAATTGAAGTTCAAGAAGTGAAATACAAATTCATGAAGGATGTTTCTCGATCTGATGAGTAGAAAAAAAGATATGATTTTTCTTAAACAAGATGTTCTAGAAATGGAAAGCTGGAATTGTGGAATTTGGTTGGAAAACTAAATGGGTGAAAGATAGGTGATTGTTTTTGGAAACAATCAAAACCCTTTAGTTTTTGGAAACTAATAAAACCCAAATGATAACATTGAATTGCAAATGCAAATTCTCTCTCAATTTGGTAAAATGATCTGAATCTAATGAAAGTTTTTACAATGCAATATATAAGGAAATAAAAGCAAATGAATGGTCATCAAGGAGAACCACATGTTGGTTTCTCTTCAGCCATTAAAATAACAATAAAATGACATAATTAAGGAAACTAAGTAATCAAAATTGAGCTGGTAACTTAAGTATCATAAAGGAAAAATAAAACAAGATTAATTCTTTTTATTCACCAAATATCTTCAGCCGAAATTGAGCTGCACTTGGGCTGAGATCTTAGGCTTCAAATATCATCAAAGAATGCAACAAAAGCTGGGCTTTTCTACTGAAATAACATAAAGAGAATGGGTTTCAAAAATCATGCATTTGTGAGTCCTAAAGGACTTGAGTAAACCTGTAGCTTTAGGTTTAAATTTGGATGTTCCTCAATTTCCTCTTCTCTAATCGAATCACTATCATCACTATCATTCGAACTTGTTGGACCAAGACCCATGTTAGAAATGTCTTCCAAGGCTGCATTTGATGGACTTCCATCAACTTGTCAGGTGCGTATAGGATATACCAATGTCACTATATGCATATATACATACCATTATAGTTATTTTATTGGTATACACTTGGATAATGGTACTCAATAGACCCCGTATAAGCACTTATGTGGATCAAGGATGTCATTGTTATTATACTGATAGTATATTCATATGGCCATTATTAATGGTTGTGCATACAACCATCAACTATTACTAGCCATAGGTTGTATTCACTGGTCATGTAAGCATCCAAGAGGTGGTTGACATACCATATTTCCATATCCAAACTAATAAGTCTATTACCCAACACATAAAGTTGATGTGCTAGTCCCGTGTTATTACAATGGTGGGTACTAACACATGTGTGCACGACATGTTAGGACATTACAATCACATAATTCTATGCAAATAAGGATATGACATATGCATACACCCCATATGCATGTATACTACATAAATTGTGTATAAGGTTATATGCTTATACATGTGGGTTATATATGTCTATAATGCTAGTAACCATACATTATAAAGTGGTATGGGCATGATATTAACTACTAGTATGCTAGCCATATGTGTACCCAACATGTATTTTGCAAATGTTACCCAACCATGATAATCCCTATAGCTTTTGAGGAAGTATATGCATGACCATATAGACGTTAATCTCATACTATCCTTGTCATATGCCCATATGATAATATCAAGTGACTAGAGGTAGGTTACATAATATGACATATTGGGTTTAAAATGCACCAATTATACTAACCAATGTAAGTACCCATAAATCACATTTATCATAACATTGGGTACTATTGATACATTTGTATGGACAGGAATTATATAATGATATTGTTATACTATATGGACATAAGGTCATACTATACACAAATATAGGTATGTTATGCTAAGGTTCTATTTGTCATTATGTTGTAATATATGTACCATAATTGGTTGTGTCTACATACATACACTACGATATCATATACAAAAGTTACTCATAGGTTTTGTGTATAATTAGGGCCACATATGTATAAAATAGAGGATGTACTAGTCATATGTGTAAATGTTTTAGTGTTATCAATGTCACATTATAATGACATGATTTAATGACATAACTTTTGTATGGCGTGTAGCTACCATGTACTAGTCATTTAGGTATAAGTTAGTATAATAGTATATCACCCAGTATTGATATCAATTAGACATGGTTATAAAGGGTGTGAGACTTATGACCATGGTTGTATAAATGTCTATGTGACATAATGGGCTGGCATCCATTATATGGATGTGTTATACCAGTGGAGTGGGCACATACCTAATATAGCACATGTCATGTAGTTAATTGTATATCACTAAACAATAGATGGCCATAGTTGTATGGTGATAGTAGCAGTAACACATATGGACATATTATATTATAAGGTTATAGCATGGTATGATACTAGTATGTCCATATTACTAGCATTATATGACTGGTATAGGTAGATAGCATTTTCACTATGTATAACAAGCACCTAGTTTGTGATGACTAAATTATAGACACAATAGAGGGATACTATTGTGACTATAACATCAAAATCCACATTAGCACATATACAACCAGGATGGGTTTGTATACCTATCATTAATAGCTGGTACAATGAGTATGCATATGATAACATTAATTACTTGTTTGGGTGTATTTATTGATACCAAAGGTGTATATCTACAAAAACTAACATTTTCATAATACAGTGACTCTAAGATGTATATGTGGTATAAAAACTAACATTTTCATAATACAGTGACTCTATGACTTCACTGAGGTATAATTACCTAGTGTTAATTATGGTACATTAAGGTACGTATACCATATACAGCCAAATATTATCAGTAAATAGGGGATTGTATGGTATTACCTAAGCTATCCTGATCTAGATGTTATTATAGTGGGAATTATAATCAAATTGTACACCATAAATATGGTATCCATGTTCCCATCGATGGTACCAATGTATTCCACTAGGACCATCACATGTTTTTGGCTTCATGTGTGTTTACATGGCACATCCCAGGTTACACTCATGTGTATTTTCTTAATACATTAAAGCTCCAACAATATTAGTATATCATTACAATGGTATACTGATTATCCTCTATGCATTATGTTACATATAATGAGTTATATCAATAGGATATTGACTAATGATATAACAAGTATCATTATTACCAGATGCATAATGGCATTGGCAACAGTTGCACTTGTATGGCATATACTATCTAATTGTGGGTTCATATTATCATGGGTACATACTAGACATGGTAGAAAAGGTAACTTTATACAATCTCAAATGTATGGTATATCTATATTGTAACAATCAAGACTTATTGTAAGCATTAGTGTGCTAAGGTATGTAATTACATTGAATAAATATTAGTATTGATATGGAAACCCCAAGAAAACAAGGTTTTCGAAACCTACTAATCCTATTGAATCAAATCCCCAATCTTTCTATTTTAAGAACATGCTAGTTTGACAAGATGTCGTTTAGTCCTACAAATTAAACCTTAAAATTTTACACACGTAGTATAGGCAAGTAAGGTATCGATCCCATAGAGAGCTATAAAATAAGCATTAATCTTCTTTTCAAGCAAGCAAGAGTGTTTAAAAGCAAGAATGCAAGTGAATTAACTAGATGCAAAACTAAGCTAAAAATAAAAGAACAAGTCATGAAAAAAAAACGCACAAACTCACACAATTGTTGAGGGTTTTATGCGAAATTAGAGTAAGAAAACAGTTGAAACCAAAAGTTAGATGAAAGAGAGCAATACAAAAATTTTAAGAAAATCAAGATTTGTCAAGATTCAATTGCAAGAGAATTCACCAATAAACACCTAGTAAATTCAATCATAAAATACAAAGACGATTCAATTGTTATGTGTGTGATTAAGGACACCAATCTGGTCTAGTTTATCTCCAAAACTGGAATGCAAGATAACTCTTTTACTTCAAAGACTTGACCAAACTCGAATGCATCAAGAATCAAAACAAAGCATTAAGATCAATAGTTTAATATCTTAATTCTATCAATCAAAACTCGAATACATTGACTAAATCAAAGTTCTTGATCCAAAAAAGTTAAAACCAAAACTCGAATGAATTTTAACAAGTTTAAGCTATTAGCATTAATCACGTGGAAACTAGAACCTAAGATGATTAATTTAGCGAATAAAACGTGCTAGCAAGAACAAATTCTAGATTAAATTCATGCATACACAATTTGGCATTCATGCATATAAAACAAGAACACAAATCCATCACACATATACTCAAGAATATTAAGCACAAGTTCTCATGAATAAACTAGATTTTAAAGGTTAATATCTCTTACAATTGAAAAAGAAAAATAAAATAAAACCCCAAATATTATTTAAGTAAAGAAGATAAAAGATGAAGAAAGAGAAAATTACTATTCATGTGAATAGTATTGAACAATAATGTATAAGAAATAGAATGAGAAGTTGTCAAAATAATGAGCTAATATGTCCTATTTATATTGGTCATGAGGAGGTGCAAGAGAAAGTTGAATCCTTGTAGGATTCAAAAGAAGAATCTATGGAGGAGGATCACTTCTATTCCATTTTGAATTTGATCTTTAAAAGGTGGAATCCAAGTTGGACTTCTATTCCATGTTGACTTTGATCTTTAAAAGGTGTAATCCAAGTTGGAGAAGGAAGAGGAGGTGGCGCATCCATGCAGAGGTAGGATTCCTAACACGATAGGATTCCTAATCCTAGTAGGAGTAGGATTACTTGCCATCATATTTTTCGTCACCGATTCCATTTTTCTCCTCGAATTACTAAAATAGGAAATCCTTGTCAGAATTCGGGGATGTAATGGGGCTCGGCTCAAGGTGAGATAATAGAAAGAGAAGAAAAGGTGAAGTACCAAAGAGAGTAGAGCAAATACATATCAAAGAGTACCTGCACAAGTATGCATCTAAGTACATCATTCTTAATCTTTCAAAGCATAAAACTTAACTTCGATTTTTTATCGAAACTCATAGGAACCACATTCTTTTCATTCTATTCCTCTTTTATATGTCTCGACTATTTTTTTATGGCCAAATATCACAATGTAAAATGTGGTCTTTCTTTCACTTTTTTTCGTTTTTCTTTTTTTTAAGTTGAGACATCACTATTGCACAACACAAATTTGATTTAAACCACATAATTGCATCAATTACAACCATTCCACATATCAACTTGCCAAAAACATGCTCTACTAACCATGGTAAAAAATAAAGAAGATAAAAATAAGAACAAAGCTAAGTTAAACATGGACAAAGCAAAGAAAAGGATAAATAAGCTCAAAAGGGCTAAGTAGGGGATGACATGCTTTAGGTTGGAGTTTTTGTTTAAAGTGGTTAAATATCCAAGGTACCTTTATTATATTCATGAAAACATGTAAGAATGTAATCTTATCAAGATATCAAGCAAGTTCTAGAGATCATACCATTGAAAGAATGCACGCATCAAAGGAACATGTTGAAGGTTCAAAAGCTTACATAGGGTAACATCTATTAAGTCAACATGGCATAGTTTCAAGGTCAATCCTTAACTATAAAGCTCACAACTTACATAAAAACACATTCACCTATTTTATGTATTAATCATTATCCACTAATTCTCACGCATAATACAAGAACTCTCATCAATCATTGGGAGATAAAAGAAAAACTAAACAATTAAATGTAAAAACTTGCTACACATGCAATTACAAGTGAAAATCATCAAGTTTAAGCAAGAAATAGGTGCGGCTTCAATGAACAACAAAAAAAGAGATAAAGTCAAACCTAAACATCCATCAAAATCAATAATTCATGCAAAATCTTAAACCTAAATCTCCCCCCTCCCCCCGCTTAAACATAACATTGTCCTTAATGTTGACATAAAAGCAAGAAAGGAAAGGTGGAATACACATGCAAAATAAATACACTAATAAAAGCCGAATAGAAAAGAGAAGGGAAAAGAAAGCAAATCTGATATTTGCATGATGGATTGCCTCCCGTTAAGCACTTTTGGTTAACTTCATTGCTCGACGTAGGAATTGCATCTACTCCTCATATGGTGCGTCAAACAGTGTCATCTCCTCCACCATGCTTATGGCAACACCCTTATGAAAATCTTTCAAGTGATGTCCATTTACCTTGAAGATTTTATTGCTATCTAAACTTTGGATTTTCACTCCACCGTAATCAAACACATTAGTAACAATAAAAGGACCTACCCATCTGGAACGAAGCTTTTCAGGAAAGAGTTTAAGTTGTGACTGATAAAGAAGGACTTTTTGACCAATTTGGAACTCCGTCCTACTAATCATCTTATCATTGTAAACTTTGGTTCTTTCCTTATAAAGTCTAGCATTCTTATAAGAATCATTCATGATTTCCTCTAACTCCTATAACTGCAACTTCCTATGGGTACCTACAACATCATACTCAAAGTTGCATTGCTTAATTGCTCAAAAAGGATGTTCAAGTTCTACTGGGAGATGACAAGCTTTACCATAAACCATCCTGAAGGGTGACATTCTTAAAAGTGTTTTATAAGTTATTCTATAAGCCCACAATTAGGTTGCACGGTTTTCTCCAAAATAGAATTGATCTCACGATTTGAAAGTTCTACTTGGCCACTAGTTTGAGGATGATAGGCAGTTGAGGTTCTATGGACAACATGATCTTTGCGCACCAAAGCTTCAAAAGATAGGTTACAACCTATCACTAATAATTGCTTTTGGAATGCCATACTTATTAAAGATGTAACACCCCATTACCCTAGGGTATGCACCGGGACGCCCGTAGGTCATTCCGACACATATCCTAAGATAAGAGAGCGC
>JANZXR010000170.1:819657-834395 GCA_027575705.1 Erythroxylum echinodendron | reverse complement strand
AGGGTTGAGTGGTGTCGGCTCAGTAAAGCCTTGGGTAAAACTATTGTACTTTCGTGAAAGTGATTAAGCTGGGTGAGAGCCCCACAGACGTAGGCAAGGAGTGCCGAACTGCGTTAACAAATTTTGGTGTTTCTTTTATTTCAGTTCAGCTTGTTTTTATTTTATTGACGGCAAAGAAATTTGTGGCACGTTTGCGAATTAATTAACCCCCTTCGATTTTTCACTCTCCTTATTGGACAATTATTACCTTCTTTTGTGAAGCTGTTCCTGGTTTTATACAATGGAGTTCATTTGTTTTAATGTCAGATTGCTTTATCTTTTGTGAATCTGTTCCTGGTTTTATACAATGGAGTTCAATTTACTGCTCAAATTTAAATTTTCAAATTTATATACTGATATAACTAAGGTTCTCACACTATGGATGCAACATCTGATTTGTTGTCATTACTTTCTAGGATTGCGGGTTTACATTTCGAGGATTACATTTAAGGGCAAAATGTAATAATGAAAACTTAATTAACCCCCTAGGTCTTGCTTTCAAACTTTTGCTCTTTGTTTTTCATTGATCTAAATTCCTAAAACTTTAATCATCTCTTGTCCCCTCATTGTTATTCTTCATTCTTCATCAAAGCTATCACCACCGTCATCAATCTTCATCATTCCATTGTCATTACCGTAACTAATAAGCATTCAAGATTTTATTTATTGTAATTAGCAGATGAAAATGTTTGTTCTATTCTTCTACAATTTTTTATTCTTCCTATTTATTTTTCCCACATGCTCTCCTCTCTCTATCGATTTCTTATATCTATAATGTTTAGGACATATATTGGTTTTATATCACCCGCTCTTAATGTCTTCTAGAGGTTCCCAGTTCTTTCTGGTCGAATCATGTAAGTTGATTCAATATCAATAAGAGTGTTGTAGATTACGGCCTTGATTATATCAGTTTGACTTGCTTTTTCTGCAAATGCTAAGATCGGATACTATGATGCACATTCTTTTATAGATTATTTTTCTTCTTTCTATCTTTCAGGTGCCTTATTTTCAGACTAAGGAAAATAATTGGACTCTGAATGCAGATATGAACGATCGATGGAATGTGAGATTTGATTTGTAAGGAAATGTGCGAGAGATGTTCTTTTAAAGTTGAGACTTGCAACTACAAAGTTCATATTCTTTTTGTTCGACTTAGTCGTGAATACTATACGATGTCTAATATGTACTGGGTTGCACTTCTTGTGTATACAAAATAAATCCTTGAATTCATTTTTCTCTTTTCGTATGATTAAATTTTCTAGTTATTTTTATAGTGGGTGATGACTTGAGATGTTGCTTACAATAAAGTGAAGTTGTTGTTGGCCGTTATATATAACTGGTACAGATGGTAGCAACTTCTTTTTAAAGAAGATGTTTGTGATAGAGAAGTTGGCAATGGCAGGTTGTTGCAGCTATTGTGGTTAATCACGTATTATTAAGCGTGTGTTACAATAAGTGATTAATCACATATTTTAGATTAATTTGTAAAATTAATTTATTATAATAATAGATATGTGATTAATTCATTATAATAAATTAAAATTTATATTATTATAATAAATTATAATAAATTTATTAATATAACAAATTAAAATTTATAATTTAAAAAGAATGCAAAAAGAAATTGTAAGCTTATTCAAATTAAATTTTTTATTATTATAATGAATTATAATAAATTTATTAATATAACAAATTAAAATTTATAATTTAAAAAGAATGCAAAAAGAAATTGTAAGCTTATTATTTTACTAAAAAGGTGGAGTTTTTTGACAAAAAAAACTGTCTAAAAGTGAAAAATACCGACAGAAAAAAGCATCTAAAAGTTTACACAAAGCGTCTAAAATAATATTTATGTGTCTAAAAAAACTGTCGAAAAAGTATGTTTTGACGTATCTATGTGTAAATAGATTTTCGACATTTAGATTTTCGACGCTTAGATGTGTAAAAAATCTATGTTTTTTCGACGCTTAGATGTTTAGAAAACTATGTTTTTTCGACACATCTATGTGTCTAAGAAAACCGTCGAAAATAGTTTTCGTGACACTTGTTTTTTTACGCTTTATAAAGCGTCTAAAATTATTTTTTAGACGCAAAAAAGTGTCTAAAAACTCCACCTTTTGTGTCTAAAAATTCCATGTTTTGTTGTAGTGTGCACTGATTTGGTATATAAATCTCTCTCATATGTTAAAATTATTATTCAAAATTGATAGATTTGTTTCTTAATTGTTTTCAGATGATTTTCAACACTTGGGAGATGAAATTGAGTTAAAAAGATGCAAGGAAAGGGAAATAATTCGAAATTCCAGTCTAGCAGAAAATTCATTGACTAAGCGTGGGCACGTGCAAGGACAAAAACAATCTGCAGAATCTGTTTTCAAGTTCAAATTGAGGATTTTAATAATCTTTAAAGATCTTATTACTATCTTATCAATAGAGATCTACAACTTGAAGTGAGGATAAGGATTATCTGTTGAAAATCAAGGAAAAATTGAGAAGATGGGAGGAGATAAAAGAGAATTTTGGGTTATTGTTCACGCAGACCATCTTAGGAATAGTTTGAGTTTTCTGCATTTTTCTTTTGGTTTTTGATAGCCATAGTTAGGTTTCGATTTTTGCAGTGTTTGATTTCGACTTACTGTTCACGTAGACCACTTTAGGAGTAGTTTATGTTTTCTGCATTCTTTTCTTCTGACTTTCCCGTTAGCCATAGGAGTTTTACATTTTTCTGCAGCTTTTTCATTAAGAGTTTTACATTTCTGTAGTAGTTTCTCTAAGAGTTTTCGGAGTTTCTAAAAAAAGACCAGGAATGGAGATTTTGTGTTTTGTTATTTCTTTGTTTTTCACTTTCATTATGAGTAACTAAATTCTTTTTCTTAGTTGAGGGGAACCATGTTGTCATCTATTATCTGTGAGATCTTTTTAATAAAGTTTGTTTTGTTGATGAACATTAATTGTCTTCTGAATTACTTTTTCTAATTGAATTGATTAATTTCTAGGTGCATAACTAGGAATTGATTCATTTAATAGCTAGATTATTGAAATATGATGTTCAGTTTTGTTATTCACAAGTAGCAATTAGGATTACCTTCTTTACGTTAGAGTGGGAAATTCTAAGAAGATGCTCATCTTGATTAAATGCATGTCGTACATGTATTATCTTGTCCATTGGTTTCTTAGTTCTTAAAGCTATTATTCAATTGAACCTACAATCGTATCTAGGTTGTTGATTAATAAGAATGCTTAGAATACATGTTGAATACATGTTTCTATTCATTTACACTTAAAAGAAAACATCCCCCAATGAATGTTTATTGATGAACTGAATTTTATATCAAGGATCAATTTTAGTGTGATAGCATTGGTGACCCGAAACTAAGGTTTGTCTATTAAATTTTCAGATCCAATTACTTTTGTTAATTTCTAATTTTTGTTATTTTTACACTCTTAAATTTACGTGAATTGAAAACCCCCCTCGTTACTTTAGTTTTGAACTCGTAGACTCTTTATCGATAAAATTCCTTGTGAGAACGATACCCACTTTCCACTACTATATTATTTTGTATTAACGGAAGTTAGTTTCCTTTTGAATTTAGTTGCAGGTAACAGCAGTACCAGAATGTTACCTATAAGATCTTCATCAAGCAACTAGTGGAATTTTTGTAAGTAATTTAATGGGATCAGGTGGTTTTGGTTCTATTTATATAGGGTTTTTGACTAAATTACAAAGACAAGTAGCCGTCAAAGTCCTCGACCTTCAAAATGTGAGAGCCTCAAAGAGCTTTGTTACTGAATGCAAAATCTAAGGGAACATTCGACATCGAAATCTTGTGGCGAAGAGCCTAAATTATTGCTCTAGCCTAGATTACAAGGGCAATGGATTTATGACTCTAGTCTACCAATTCATGGAAAATGGGAGCTAGGAAGATTGGTTGCATCCAAATCTTGAATGAAGATATAAAATAAGGCATTTTGACCTTCCTCAAAGACTAAGGCTGCGTTTGAGTCTGCAGTGTGGTGGGAATAAGTATTTATCCATCGCAGTTTTCTAGCGTAGTCACATGTTTGGATCTACGGGAGAATAACCGAAGGTTGGAAGAAAGTGCGGTACCACCGAAAAAATTAATAACTAGAAAGAGGGTTACGGTAGGAAAGTGCTTCTACGATAGAAATTCTACTTTCTATTAATAACCTTCTAATAATTATTATTTTTCATTATACCCTCAACTGATAGAAAGCAAGTCCAACATATATGATTAATAATATATTTTTATAAAATATTTTATTTACTAAATTTATTTTATTTATATTTTTCTTATTTTAATTTAATATTTTATTATTTAATATTTTAAATTTATATGATCAATAATATATTTTTATGAAATATTTTATTTACTAAATTTATTTTATTTATATTTTCTTATTTTTAATTTAATATTTTATTATTTATGATTTTAAATTTATATGACTAGTAATATATTTTTTAATTATTTATCCAACAATATATAGTTTATTAAATCAATAGGCTTTTCAATCATTTTATCTCTTTTCAACAACTGCAACCGCAACCACACTTGTCAAACACCTATTTTCACGTTTCAACAGTTACCAAAACAGCAATTCTCAAACACATAAGTACTTATTGAGAATAAATACTTATCATTTCAGCAGGTTATCAACCATCACGACTCCTCCAAACCAAGCCTAAACATTGCAATTGACGTATCATTTGCCTTACACTATCTCCACAACCAATGTGAAAGTTCAATAATTCACTGTGATTTGAAGCCTAGCAATGTTCTTCTGGATAGTGACATGATTGCCAACATAAGCGATTTTGGTCTAGCAAAGATCATCTTATCCATCAACGACTTTTCACAAAACCTAACTAGCTCTACAGGAATAAAAGGGACAATTGGCTATACTTCTCCAGGTACCATCTTCTTTCTTTTTATAATACAAATATTGTAAAAATAATACTGCTTCAAAGTTTATCATGTTCAGTTATCATTTCTATTCAGCACATTAACTAGAAAATGAATAGAAAAATCAGCTAATTGGTTGCAAATGACCTCTGCATTGTTTCATTAATTTTAGAATATGGAATGGGTGGTGAAGCTTCAAAAGAAGGAGACGTGTATAGCTATGGCATCCTGATATTAGAAATGTTTTCAGGAAGAAGACCAACTGATGAAATGTTTAAAGACGGATTAAATCTTTGAGGCTTCATTGGCATGGCCATTCCATAAAGACTAGAGCATGTAGTAGACCCAATTCTTCTTGAAACAGAAGTTGTAAGAGAAGCAACCGCTAGTGAAGATGACAACAATGCTATTGAAATCAAGCTGAACTTGAGATCCATGAAGCCAAAATTGCAGAAGTGCTTATTAGCTGTATTTGAAATAGGAGTTGTATGTTCAGCCGAATCGCCAATTAATGATCGAACAGTTATTCACTTAAATAATTGGAGTTGCAATTAAATAATTTATTTTCATTTATACAGTTGTTTTAAAAAAGTTATTCACTTATGATGTGAATGTAATTTACCTAAGTTTCTTGCTAACTAGCAAGAGAAACTATGATATAATCATTTCAAAATTGGAAAATTCATTAATTGATTACACGATTTATGTTTTAAAATTCATAAAAATTAAGCAAATCACATTTTTTATTATGAAATAAAAATAAATAACATTCATAAGATGCTCTCACCATCTCTTATATAATAATAAGAGATTAGAAAACTTTACAATAACTTAAAGTTACCAATTCATTGAAGTGATTCTCACCTCAATAGTAGTTCTAAAAAGAAAATCAAGGTCTCCATACATGATACTTCATTTGTGCCCATGTTTTAAGGTCTTCGTTATACCTAATCACAAATATTGAACGTAGTAACTCCTTACTTTAAACTCAGAGGAAGAAAATAATGAGAAACAACTTTAACATACGTACGTCTCACAAGGAATTTTACTAAAACGTTGTGATCCATTTTATATAATATATAGAATATTAGACTAAGAATTATTAGAAGAATACATTCATAAAAAGGATTTTTCAAGGTATATCCTATGTTCCAATTCTAGTTGAATGAGCTATATACACATAAAACACTCTAATGATACATGAATAATGTGTTGAAGATTGTCTCAGCCATCAACGACTTGTCACAAAGCCTAACCAACTTTAAATCTATAAAGGGGACCATTGGTTATTCTGTTCCAGGTTCAAACTTCTCTCTCTTTATAATACAACTCTACGTTAACAAGCTTTGTTTTTTGCTGATTCAGGATGAAGTTGCTTAATCCTCTATTATAGTGTTCCTTCAAGAATTGGTAAAAACACTTATTGATCTTGCTAATGGTTTTATTTAGATTGGTTTGTGAAATATATCTTTTAATTATAGATTTCCTTCAAATATTAAAGCAAAAATTATGAATTCTTCTAATTTTTTATTTAGAATAGATGATAGAATTTAAATTTTAATTATGCCTCATAGATTCCTAAGAGAATAATTAGTTTGATCAATATTCTTATTTTACTTTTTAAAATCAAAATTTTAAATTTTGATAAAACAGTACAAACTTTTCATTAAATTATTTTTCATAGTTAAAGTCAACTCATCTCCAACATGTAGACAGGACATTGGCTGATACGCATGAATCTTCAGTTAGTCCACGGGTTCGTCGTAGTACTAGAGATAGACGTCGCCCGCAACACCTTAATGATTATGTCTAATTTTAGTTAGCTCATGTTTGTTTTATTTTAAAAACATGTGGACTATTTTATAATTATGTAATTATTCGGGGGTTTTCTTTAAGGTTCTTTCCTCCGTCTGAATAGGCCGAACTGTGGATTGATAAGTGAAGATTAGCTTCACAGAAACATTACGTGAAGAATAAGAAAAGATTATTCAACTGAAACTCTCTCATCTTCTTGGCACATCCTTCCTAGGGTTTGCGATCTTTCCTTCTCGCCTTGCTTGCTACTGGAGTTAGTGACACTCGAAGTTCACAGATTCATGAGTATCATTGGTGCTTTCATTGTTATCACTGTTTTTGCGTCTTCACGTTTCGGGTGTGCTTCATACGTGTAGTTTCCTGTTTACTATTGTCTCGAGTGTTGGGGTTTAGACGGAGGTGGATTGTCACTGGGTTTGGAGCCTCTCTATTTACGTGTCTTGTGTTGCTTACCTGTGGGTTCTATTCTTTCCTGCTTCCGTGCGTCCATTGTGCATCGTACTCGTCATTCGCTCGTGACGTATGAGACCACCGAGACATCTGCCGATGTGGGCACCATCCTGGGTTCTCGTTTGGGTGAACTGGAGACGCGTTTTGACGAGATGGGTGAGCGCCTCAACATGTACCGTATGAATATCCACCAAGAAGTGGCTTCCCTCAAAGCTGTGATTGCCCAGTTGTCGACCAAGTTAGATGGCTACACCCTGGAACGACCGCCTCCTTATCGTGACCCTGGTCTCCCTGTATGTCAGCCACGTGATGATCAGGTGAGGACCTGGCTCCTACAACGCCGCGAGTCCAGGACACTGCCGGTGTAAAGCTTAGGTTGGATCCTCCTAAAACGGACGGTTCCGACCCCCACTGATGGTTATTTGCAGTCCAGGAATATTTTGAGTGGTTTGGTCTTCCGAAGGAGCATCGCTTAGGTGTTGTCTCTATGATGTTCGACGGCCCGGCGTTGGATTGGTTTCGTCGCTTGAAAAATAATGGTCTCCTAGCTACATAGAGTGACTTCGTGGAACAATTCAAGTGTCGCTTTGACCCGGAACTGTACGAAGACTACTTTGGCTTGTTGACGAAACTACAACAACATGACTCGGTGTTGGAATATCAGAATGAATTCGATCGATTGTTGAATAAGATCACGGGTATTCCAGATAATTCATCGATTTCCATTTTTATTTTTGGGTTGACAGATCCTGTCCGTCGCGAGCTGCGTATTAGTCGGCCTCCTACACTGAATGCTACCTTCGTGTTGGCCAGGCAGTTATCTGCCAAGCACGCGGACAGTGTTTCGATCCCTCTATGCCATGTTCCTTGGCAGCCACCGCGCTCAACTCCTGCACCGGTGGCCTCCACTGATCGGGCTCTTCCTGTGAAACCTCCAGTCCCGTATACACCTCCTCCAGCTGCTCTGTTGTTGCCAGCTCCGCAGCGGACAATTCGCCACATTACTCCGGCGAAAAAGGCCGACAAGGCGTCTAAGGGATTGTGTTACTATTGTCCCGAAAAGTGGTTGAGGACTTACCGTTGTAATGGACGGTTTATTTTATTGGTCACGGATGATGAACGGGAATCTTCTGCCGTGGATGAGGTTGTCGATGAATTAGCTTTCGAAGCTGATATTTCCAGTTTACATAGCTTAGCCGGTGCCCTAGCCCTGCGATCTTTACGGCTGCGTGGTTGTATTGTCGTGCGAGTGTTTATTGATGGGGGGAACACCCATAATTTTGTCCACTCGAAAACTGTGGAAGGGTTGGCTTTACAGGTGACGCCCATTGATCCATTCCGGGTGTACGTCGGCAACGGTGATTCCCTTATTTGTGATTCAAAATGTGTGGATGTTGATCTCACCATTCAGGGCTATCACTTTCCTATTGATTTATTTATTTTACCTATCCATGGGCATGATTTTGTTTTGGGGGTACAGTGGTTGCAATTGTTGGGAAAAGTAGCCCATGATTATGCCCAGCTTACCATGGAGTTCCAGTGGGCTAACAAACCGGTTCTTTTACGCGGCGAGACTATGCCTTTAAAGGCCATGTCATTACATAGCTTCTACTCATTACGGGCAACATATGACATCTATGAGTGTTATGAAATTTTAATGATTACTGAGGATGACATGCCACTGGATGGATACGTGGAGTTCCCCGCCGACTTGCCTCCTGCGATAGCGCAGGTCTTACAGCAGCACGTCGCGGTCTTCTGCATACCTAACGGGTTACCACCTTGCAGGGAGCATGATCACCGGATTTTACTGCAACCCAGTGCTCCCCCAATCCATGTGCGACCCTATCGCTACCCACATTTTCAGAAAGGTGAGATCGAACGTCTGGTCTGCAAGATGCTGGAGCAACATATAATTCGACCTTCGCGTAGTCCCTACTCATCCCCGGTTCTATTGGTCCAAAAAAAGGATGGCACCTATCGCTTTTGTGTCAACTACTGTGCTTTGAATTCCATTACTATTCCCGACCATTTTCCCATCCCTATGGATGATGAGCTATTTGATGAGTTTGGTGGTGCTCGATTGTTTTCAAAGCTGGACTTGCGGGTAGGGTACCATCAAATCCCCATGCACGAGCTCGATGTGGCTAAAACTGCATTTCGGACTCACGAGGGACATTATGAATTTTTGGTCATGCCATTTGGACTTACCAATGCCCCTTCCACATTTCAGGCGTGCATGATCAGGTTATTCTCTCCCTACTTGAGAAAATTTGTCATTGTTTTTTTTTTATGATATTTTGATCTATAGCCCTTCTTTGGAGGCACATGTGGACCACTTGTCGAGAGTGTTGGAGTTATTGGGCGCTAATCATTTTTTTTGTCATGGCCTCGAAGTGTTCTTTTGTGTGCACATCCATTGATTACCTAGGTCATATCATCCAGGATGGGTCTATCACGGCCGATCCCTCCAAAATTTCTGCTATGGTAGCTTGGTCGCCTCCCCAAATGGTGAAGCAACTCCCGGGTTTTTTGGGTCTAACTGGTTATTGTCGGCGATTTATCCGGGGCTATGCACATATCGCCGCGCCCCTGGCTAATATGCTAAAGAAAGAGGGTTTTCACTGGTCTGAAAAGGCATCCACAGCTTTCCAGCGGCTCAAGGAGGCAATGGTCAGTGCACTGGTTTTCCGGCTTCCCAATTTTGACGACATTTTTGTGGTAGAAATTGACACCTCTGGAGTGGGTATTGGTGCAGTTCTTATGCAAAAAGAGCATCCAGTGGCATTTTTTAGCAAGAAGATTAGACCATGCAGGGCTGCGGCTTCCACCTATCACAAAGAATTGTACGCCATTGTTGAAGCAGTACACAAATGGCGACAATATTTATTAGGTAGGGAATTTGTTATTCGCACTGACCAACGTAGTTTAAAGGAGTTATTGCAACAAGTGATTCAGACACCGGACCAACAATTTTATGTCTGCAAACTACTTGGCTTCCGGTTTTGAATAGAATACAAACTCGATGCTTCTAATGCAGTGGCAGATGCCTTATCCCGTAACAATGAAATTTCAGCGCCTAGTCAGTTTTTTCTCACCTTGGCGAGACCTATCCCGGACGTACTCCAACAGATTCTCCAGGAGAACACAACCCAGGCTGATCTTTTGCAGCTCCACGCGGCTCACACGACAGGTTCTCTTCCCGAGCATTATTCGGTCACGGGCGGCATTCTCTATTATAAGAACCGTATTTGTGTAAGTAGTAGCTCCACACTCCGTCCGACATTGCTGTCTGAATTCCATTCTACCCTTATGGCGGGTCACGCCGGGGAGCTTCGAACATTTCAACCCCTAGCTGCTGTGGTTTTTTGGAGGGGCATGAGTGCAGACGTCCGCTGTTTCGTGGCTGAATGTGTGATTTGCCAGACGACTAAATTCTCCACACAATCTTCTCATGGGCTATTGCAACCTATTTCGCTGCCTACACGGATGTGGGACGAGCTTTCAATCGATTTCATAACCGATCTCCCACCTTCGAGAGGGTCTGCAGCGATCTTAGTGGTGGTCGATCGCCTCACGAAATATTCTCATTTTGGACCGTTGCCTGCTGATTTCGACGCTCATCGTGTTGCTATTTTATTTGTAGATATGGTCATCAAGTTGCACAGGTTTCCCTCCTCTATTATCTCGGACCGTGACTCCATTTTTCTTAGCCGTTTTTGGAAGGAGCTTTTTGCATTGAGTGGGACACAGTTAAAGCATAGCACTTCCTATCATTCACAGACGGACGGTCAGACAGAGGTAATGAATCGCACCTTGGAGCAGTATTTGCGCGCTTTTGTTCACGAGCGACCTTCACGCTGGACGGTGTTGCTTCCCTAGGCTGAATATGTGATCAACACCTCCTTCCATTCAGGCTTGAAAATGTCTCCATTCCAAGCCTTATATGGTCGACCTCCACCATCTTTGATTCCCTATCATCCCAGCGATAGTCCATTGACGGAGGTCGATCACCTTTTGCGAGAACGAGAGGACCTCTTGCGACTCTACGGAACAACCTTGAGGCATCTTAGGTCAGGATGAAGAACTTGGCAGACTAGAAACGTCGCGAGCTCGAGTTCGATGTTAGTGATTTTGTTTTGCTCAAGCCACAACCGTACCGCCAACATTCCATTTTCAAGCGTCGCAACCACAAGCTCTCCAAGCGATATTATGGTCCTTTCAAGGTTTGGACATGCATTGGTAAGGTCGCCTACCATTTAGAACTTCCAGATGGCGCAAGAGCACATCCGGTGTTCCATGTATCTTACTTAAGCCTTTTCGTGGGGATGCCTCTTCTCAGCAGCTCATACTTCTGATGAGCTGGTCCTTGGCGGGGTGCGTTCAATTCCTGTTGCGGTTCATGACGTACGGACAGTCCTGTGCGCTGGGTGTCTGGAGGATCAAGTTTTGATCCAGTGGTCGGATGGCGCTAGCGGCGATGCTACGTGGGAGCCTTGCTTGACGATTCGTGATCTCTTTCCTGATTTCAACCTTGAGGACAAGGTTGCTTCTCAACCAGTGGGGGATGATACGCATGAATCTTCAATTAGTCCACGGGTTCGTCGCAGTACTAGTGATAAACGTCACCCGCAACACCTTAATGACTACGTCTAATTTTATTTAGCTCATGTTTGTTTTATTTTAAAAACATGTGGACTATTTTACAATTATGTAATTATTCGGGGGTTTTCTTTACAGTTCTTTCCTCCGTCTGAATAGGCCGAACCGTGGATTGATAAGTGAAGATTAGCTTCACAGAAACATCACGTGAAGAATAAGAAAAGATTATTCAACTGAAACTCTTTCATCTTCTTGGCGCATCCTTCCTAGGGTTTGTGATCTTTCCTTTTCTCCTTGCTTGCTACTGGAGTTAGTGACACTCGAAGTTCACAGATCCGTGAGTATCATTGGCCCTTTCATCTTTCGCATCAACATGTAGATGAACCTTTTCTTTTGCCATATAAGTAAAATCATTTACTATAAGGAGATTCATTTTTGATATAATTATTCATAGTCATATATAAAAATTAATTTAACATATTAAGTTCAGAAATTAAAGAGTTAGACTCCTAAAAATAATTCTAAGTTCAGAAACATCAGAATCAAGTAATGTTCAAGGACGTGACTCGTCGATGCCAACAACTGCATGTGATACAATTGCAGAAAGAATTGGAATCATTTCAGGAATTAAAGATTCCAAAAGGGTCGTTGGTTATCCCACTCTTGAATCTGAGCAATGCAAAAGAACCTACTAGTTTGGCTTAAACTGTGAAGAAGCTCTTCATTTTTTTATGTTTTCTAAGTTGAAATATATGCTCATCAATTTAATTCTAATTCAACTAAAATAATTTGCAAGAGAAAACAACGTAACACCTTTTCGTGTTTCAGAAACGTATGACTTAAATTTTGATGTCAATATGATGAACCTAGCGTTATAAAGAGTTGTCATGTCAAAAGAAGTCCCATCCTAATAATTTTCCAGAAAATGGCCTTTACTTTGTACACCATGTGTTTAGACTTTTAGTATATGCTCTTTACAAGGTTGGTAAAGGGTTGTTTAAAGGTTGAATATGTCATGTATTTGTAACCAAATAAATAGTTAGCATAACAAATATCTATTGCGTAGACTATATGCCTTATTCTTTATAGGACTTTATTCTTGTCGTTTTTCAGAAAAAGTTTAATTTCTGAAAAAAGAATTTGTACAAATTGTCAAGCTTAACAAGCTTCATGATTTCAGTGAGGCCTGCAATTATGGCAGTTGCATCTTATTTCAGCAACAGTTATGGTTGAAACTGGTACGGAGACAACACTAATTGAAGATTGTAAATTGAGTGCAAAGCAACTTGAATCTTGCTAATGATTTTATTTCGAATGGTTGGTGACATTTAACTTCTGCTTATTTCTCCTTACCTTAAAAGTGAAAGTAAATTCTAAAGAAAATAATATATCAATATTCTTATTTTTATTTTACAAAATTAAAATTTTGAACTTATATATAATAATACGAAGTTTTCATCAACTATTTTTCGCAGTTAAAGTCAAATCAACTTTATCAGGTAAATGTCACCTTTCATCTTTCAAATGCATTAGGTAGATGCATGTTATCCTTTTAAGATATAAATAAAGTCACTTATCTTGAAAAGATTTATTATATATATATAGTTCTTCGTAATTGGATATGTATAAATTAATAGAACATATTAAGTTAAAAAAAAACTATGGAACTAGATTTTTAAAAATAATTCTATAAATCAAGTTTACTTTTACAAAATTTGAAGATCAAATATAAATTATATAAAAAATCAGTAAAACAAGATGTTTTAAAAATAACTCTAAAATGCTTTAATTTATAATTATTATCTATCATCTTAACGTTTTGTTGATGAAGCACAATTGTTCTTTCGCAAGCATTATTATAATAAAATATATGTTTAGTAACAAATAAATAATTTACTTTTATTTATATAATTATTTTAAAAATTTGTTGAATTTTGATATGAATGTGATTTAATTTTTTTAAATAAGTTAATTTTAAATTTAGAAAATATTTTTCATAATTATATTGCATATATTTAAGACCAGTAAAAAAGTAAGCTAAATTTTAATTATATTCAATCTAACCATTATATATATAAATCTAAGTTTATCAATACAATTGATGAGCAAGGGAAACTATTATAGTTACTTCAAATATTGTATAAAAACATTAAAAAAGGAGTCAATAAATAATATTCATCAAATGTTCTCATCATCACTTATATAATAATAAAATATTAAAAAACTTTACAATAACTTAAGATTATCAATTCATTAAAGTTATTTAACTGATCAGTCATCTTACAAGTTAGTCTTTCCGATAATGACTTCTCTTAGTCTTCACCAACTGTAGTCTTTCCAATAATGACTTCTCTTAGTCTTCACCAACTCTCGACAGACTTCTCTTACTCTTCGCCAGGTTGTGTCCCACCTTGTACGTTCTTTGGCAGCAAACATAATAAAAGAAGACATTCATAACTTCACCAACTCTCGACAGACTTCTCTTACTCTTCGCCAGGTTGTGTCCCACCTTATACGTTCTTTGGCAGCAAACATAATAAAAGAAGACATTCATAACTTCAATATACGCAAGCTGAAAAAAGAGATACAGAAAGAGCTCAATCATCATAGTTTAAGCCAAATGAATCTTTATACTAGCACCATCCTCTCTTCGTTTGCATGTCTGCAACTGATCCTTTTACTATCATCCAACTTCCAATGGTGTCGGGCCAATTATTTAGGGAATGAAACTGACAAGATTGCTTTGCTCCAATTCAAGAGTGGGATAACCAGGGACCCTTTTGGAATCTTTAACTCCTGGAATGATTCCACTTCGTTCTGCAACTGGCAAGGCATCACATGCGGTCGTCGACATCAACGAGTCACGTCCTTGAACATAACTGGAAAGAATTTGGTTGGAACTATATCGCC
>JANZXR010000170.1:804683-815508 GCA_027575705.1 Erythroxylum echinodendron | reverse complement strand
GGAGATATATACAGCTATGGCATCTTAGTCTTAGAAATGTTCTCAGGAAGAAGACCAGTTGACGAAATGTTTAAAGATGGATTGAATCTTAGAGACTTTATTCGCATGGCCATGCCACAAAGAATAGAGCATATAGTAGACCCAGTTCTTCTTGAAACAGAAGCTACAGGAGAAGCAACCTCCAGCAAAAATGATAACAATGCATTTGAGATCAATATGAACTTGAGCTCCATGAAAACAAAGGTGCAGAATTGCTTACTAGCAGTATTTGAAGTTGGAGTAACATGTTCATCCGAATCGCCCAATGATCGAATGAATGCAGGGGATGTCAATAGGAAACTACATTTGATCAGAAATGCTTTTATGCGTAATTAGGTCTCTAGATGTTGACTAAGTACTAAATACCATGTTATTACTTGCTTCTTCAACTATTTAGGAATAAAAGTTATTAGCAGTTAAGTCTTAATATTTTTAAATGTCTACAAAAGTATGATCTTATACATGTTAAATTCTTAACATGTATGTGACATTTCAGAAAACTATTATAATAAAATAAAGTTTTTACCAATAGTTTTCCAATTGCCAACAACTTTGATAGAAGTATCATTCTTAAAGTATCATAACTTGTAAGCGTACAACCTACAGGAACTTCTAAAATGTTTGTGACACTGTCCAAATGGACTCGTGTTATAGATGAAGTCATTTAACTGCTGCAAGATTTTGCTTCAAACATTCTACTGTTAGTGCTTGTTCCTTGAAAGCCGGGAGAACTTTCACATCTCCTGTTAATACTCTTTTCTCAATCCAATGAGAAGAGGTTTACAGGTTGGAAAAGTATTATCTACTTTTTCCAAATGATAACAGCGATGAAATTAGTCAGCTATGCTTGTATTTATCAAATGATACTAAAAAAACTTTTGAAACCATCACAAAGAAGAGGAAAGCAAAAATAAGATGAATACATTATTCACTTTATTTTGTGGTGATGGAAATTCACTTTGAAAATTGATCATGTTTCTTGAAAGCTAAAAGAGGGATTATAGTCCTGCAATACTAGTAAGTTAGAAGCATTGGTGGATATCAAATGAGGAGTTACATCATATTTCAACTTCTTAGTCTACATGTATGAACTCATAGTTTTGATTATCTGTAAAGATTTTCATTTGTTCGATGCTCTGAAAAATTTTCTTTCATTCATATATCATTTCAATTCAAGATCATGAGCGACCTCTAAAAACTATTAGCATAGAAAGGGTTTGTCAGCCATTAAATTGCATGTTTTCTTGTATGAATTTTTTAGTATCGAATGGAGGAGAATCAAAAAATAGCAATGTGTACAGCTTTGGCATCTTAGTGATAGAAATATTCTCAAGAAGAGAAGCGGCTGTTGAAATGTTCAAAAATGGACCAACGCTTGACAATTTGGTGAACGCTTCACAATTTGGTGAAGTTGGCATTACCAGGTGGTCTTAGTTAACCAAGTTCTGGACAAAGTCTTGTCCACACAATTTCACAAGAAACAGGTATTGTTGCAATGGAAGCAGAGGATAGAAATCAACTTCAATAAGAACAGAGACTATGCTTCCATAAGAACAGAAACTGAATGATCTGTGGAATCACCTAGAGATAGAATGATTATGGGAAATGTTAATAGACAAAACATTTGATCAAGAAGGCTTTTCTGAGTATATAGACTCCACGGATGAATATTTGATCATATCTCAATGCCATTTCCTAAATAAACTATCAAATATATGCAATAACTTACAAATCACTTATTCTAAGTTATTTGAAAATAAATTATTTGAAGAATTAGTAATTTATAATCAAGTGACAAACTCGATCCAACTAATGTTAACAAGTTTTCTAATGGCTTTCATTCTTCTTTATTGAGACTTAAACTATGTTTTTTTTTTGAGAATTTAAAAGACAAACTATGTTGTCATAACTTCTATATACATTTGATTTAATTTCTCTCACTTCAACAAGTCAAACTAAAACCACTTAAAAGAAGAATAACATTATCTTTCTAGAACTACTGAAAATAATTTATATTTACCAAAAATACTATATCCAAATTTCATTATAAAAAATTAAAGATTCCTTCATTACAAATTTTCCAAGTACATTAATTAAATGCCAATATAATTATTATTATAAAACAAGACATACAATATAAAGAACATTATTAAGCAACAAACTTAATCCTTGGATCAAAGAATATAAGATCCTGTAAAACAAAGAAGCTATAATTAACTTAAGGTTAACGATTCTAACCTTAAGTTTGTCACTTCAGAGAGAAAGATACTTCGTCCTTCTAAACTGCAGAAATCATAAATTATAAAAAATAACAGTTTCATAATAAGAATACAACTTATTGCACGAAATACACCAGGATAGTTTCAGAGAATGAGTGCTTAAAAGAGATGGAGTGAAATGGCAATAATACATAGCTATCACACCTCAAATGCCCACCACATGCACACTACAAGATTTTTGGTGTAACAGGACCGACCAGCACTGCACCATCTATGTGCTGAAACAAATAGAGACCCACCATGTGGCACTTTAGTGTTGCCAACTTGACTTTCCAATGAGAACAAAATTTTGAAGCCGCCACATTATCGAGTTTCATCCTCCAATGCACAGAAACCAACAGTCAGATCCTCGTGTAGTAATTTCGCCACGAGAACTAGTTCTCCTTCAGCAGGATCCTCGAATTTCTGAGATTTGCAATACAAAATAAATAACAGAATTTTTCATTCTCTTTGCTTTCTGTTTTATGGAATACTCCTGCAAACAGTTGAGTGTCTACTTACACTAAGCGGTAAAAGAGATCTCCCAATCGATGCTTAATAAGGCTGTAAGTAATCTTCTGACCATCCATGCCAGCCGCTTTCTCAACAGCCTGCATATTAATTGCAAACTTGTCAATCAAGGATCGATAATGATTCTAATCAAACGATTCAATGCACATAATCATAGAACAATACCCATAAACTCCATGTTTAACCAACCAGATCTGTGAACAGATTGAAAGATAAAGAGGAAAAGAAAATGATAAATCCGATGGCCTATTATTAAAGCAGTTTCATTAGACGGTAAACCAGAACAAATACCAAATGGAGGCAACAAAATTAAAGCTATAAGATATGATTTTAAGAGCATGGTGGAGCTCTATACCTGATTAGCCAAATTGTAGAAATGGATAATATTGCGCATCATCCACACAGATTGTAGAATGGGCATAACTTGTCATATCTATCACATGTAAGCAAACACAAATTTCGAAAGATACGGATCAATGAACAATGAATTCAATAATTAAAACAACAAAAATCAGAACGAACCGGTTAATCATAGCTTACGGAGTAAATGCATTCTGAGCAAGATAGTCCTCCCTCAAAAGCTTTGCAGTTTCCAGGGTAATCTTATCTTGTTCAGCTAAATCATCCTTCCTCCAAGCTGCAATAATTAATATAGGATGTTACATCAAGGAAAGCTGATCTAATAGATGACATATTACACTTAGTTTCATCAAGTATGAAGTAGCAGAGAGGGATTGGCTCCCATTTGCTTAGAGAAAGCCCTTAATTCCTACACCTACCTGGACAATTTCATTTAGATCATCTTCTCTCTGTAGCAGCCTTTGTCCTAACGCTGATAAAATCCTGGCAACAACAGTAACAATTCCATAAATGCCAGGAGCATTGAGCGCAGCAGGTGGAAGGGGCACACATAATGAATATTTGGAAACCAGAAACAGAAATAAGACAAATACGTATTATGAGAGAGTAAAACAAGACATACAGCAGTATACTTCGAATATGAAATGAGCCAGTTTACAGAAGGAAAGTGTTTCCTCTGGACAAGTTTCTTGTCCAGCCCCCAGAAGAGCTACAAAATCAAAATGGGAATATGTTATCATCATATATTAACTTGCCCGATGAAAAGGACTACTGTCTATCATGGTTAAATTACAATTACACCTGATCATCATGTTTTCCATTCATAACATCCTAAAAAATGTTCTATGTTACCTGGACAATGCTAAGGGTAGCAGATGTGACGGGATCTGAGAAATCTCCTCCAGAAGGAGAAACAGCACCGACAATGGTAACACTGCCAGTATGCTCTGGCCCACCAATTTGACCTTCCCAGCTTGTTCATAAAATGAGGCTAAACGTGCCGCCAAATAAGCAGGGTAACCACTATCTGCAGGCATTTCAGCCTGTAATAGAAATTAAGGCATAAAATCAACAGTTAGCATAAACTAATTTAAATGTGCAACAACAATAGAAAACTTTTTACACCCAATTCAATAACTGCTCATTCACTTGAGGTAAGAAACTTAATGATATAAAAAAAGTGTAACATTATATAACATTATTTACACAGTAGCATAACATACAAAGACAAAACCATTGGAACACTTGCACAAAACTAACAGATATAGCAAGCTTCTAAAGATGTTTTTCTTATTGCCTATTTCATTAATCAAGTCAATGTTGAATGATCAAAACGGAACTGTCTATTAAAAGTGCAGGTAATAGGATAAATTGTAAATAAGCTAACATAAGAGAGAAGCAAACCAGTCGTTCGGAAAGCGCAGGATATAATAAACAAGCTTGGAATCCCTAATTCTCATAGAGTCGAAGCCGTGGGCTTTTCGGGAGGGATATGGGTTCTTTGGCATGATGTTGTCAAAGTTGACTTATTGTAGGTTGATTGGCAATATATACATCTACGGGTCTTTACTTGTCACAATTGTTCTTTTCTTTTGTCCGCAATTTATGGGAGCCCTCACCCAATAACTAGGAGGGCTCTCTGAGAGAATCTTTCTTCTATTGCAGATATAGTTACGATGCCCTGGCTCACGATGGGAGATTTTAATGCATATGTCGAAAGGGATGAAAATATTGGGGGCAGAAGAACTAATGGTTGTGTCAGGTTCAAGTCGTGGATTAGATGCGCACAAATGAAGGACCTTGGCTTCATTGGCATGAAATACACATGGTCGATGGGAAATTGTTTTGAAAGGATTGATAGTGCTCTTGGAAATGGGCACCTAAATCCTGGTTAAGCTATTACTTGAGGAATCTTTAGGAGGGGATAATAGGTTTTTCAAATACTGGACTGCGTGGGAATATCGTGATAAATAGTTAACTTGGTTAAAAGAAAAGTGGAATGATCAAATCACACTTATGGAAGCACTTCAAATCATACAAGATCAAAGCCACGAGTGGAAATTCCAGATATTTGGGGACATCCACATCAGAAAGAAAAGGACAATGGCTAGGTTGGCAGGAATCCAAGCATCGTTACCATTCAATCCACCAGATCACATATGTAAGCTAGAAGAGAAACTGAGGAAGGAATTGGAGGAGACTTTAACACAAGAAGACGAATTGAAAACTCAAAAGAGGAGATCACTCTGGATTACAAATGGTGACAGAAACACAAGAAGTTTTCATTCAATTCATAGACCATTAAGAACAAGAAAGAGAATAAGGGCACTATTGCTTGCAAACGGAGAATGGAGTTATGATAGAGCAACAATCAATGATGAGGTCACAACTTTTTTCAGAAAGTTATATAAGGAGGACATGCAGGATAGCGGATAAGGATCTCCAGGAATCTATCCATTTCGAAATTGTTTTCCCAGGATCTCCGACAAATCAAACGCCATCCTCTCGGTAGATTTATTAGACATAGAAATCAGAAACGCTGTTTTTGATATGAACCTCACAAAGCAGCAGGACCGGACGGTTTTTCAGCAGGTTTTTACCAACATAATTGGAATATAGTTGGGGCCACAGTATGTAGAACAATTCGACAGATTTTCTTATCTGGTCATATGGATCCGACACTCAATAAGGGATTGATCTCACTTATTCCCAAGACCAAGAATCCAGAAAAGGTGCATCATTTCCGACCCATCAATTTGATTTACATTGGGGCTAAAATCGTAACGAAAGTGATAGCTAATAGACTCAAACTGGTTCTCCCGGAATTGATCCATCCCACGCAATCCAGCTTCATCAAGGGTAGATGTATCATCGAGAATATTATTATAGTGCAGGAGGCTGTACATAAGATGGACAACACTAAAGGTAAGAAAGGATGGATGATTTTGAAGATCGATCTGGCTAAGGCTTGCGATAGGATAAATTGGAGTTTTATTAAGGATACATTGGAGGAGGCCGGAATTCCGGAAAATTTAAAAAGAGTTATTCTGAGCTCATTGGAAACTAGCTCCACACAGATTATATGGGAAGGAATAAAAGGGGAAGCATTTCATCCCCAACGAGGAGTTCGTCAGGGTGACCTGATATCCCCATACATCTTTGTCCTGTGTATGGACAGATTATCACACACGATTAACTTTTGTGTTCAGGAAGGTATTTGGGCTCCTCTAACTTTTGGTACTCATAAGATACCCTTATCTCACTTGCTTTTTGCAGATGATCTGATCCTATTTGCATAGGCGTCAGTAGAACAAGCAAGCTTAATCCAACAGGTGCTATCTACCTTCTCACACTATTCGGGGCAGGTAGTAAACACGGACAAATCGACACTTTATGTCTCCCCTAATGTGAGAGAAAATGAAGCAGAAGCATTGAGCAACATTCTGGGTATAACAAGAGTCCCCAAGTTTGATAATTACTTGGGAACTCCCATTATACAAGGCAAGTTTACGAAGGCTACACACGCTCCATTGATCGAGAAAGTTCAGAAAAGGGCTTCAAGTTGGAACGCACACAAAATATCAATGGCTGGAAGGCTGGTATTATGTCAGGTAGTGCTTGACTCTTTAACGTCATATCTAATGCAGTCCACACCTCTCTTAAAAGGTACTTGTAAGGAGATTGACAGGATCAGAAGAACCTTTCTCTGGGAGGAAGACGCCAGGAAAAGAAAGCAAATCTCATCAAATGGGATGACATTTGTCAACCCAAACCGAGAGGAGGGCTCGGCTTACAGAAGATGTACGAAAACAATATCTCCTTAATCCTGAAGCTGGCCTGGGACCTTGTCGCCAATAAAGAAAAGCTATGGAAACGAATATTCTTAGCAAAGTACAATCTATCTCTAAAGCAGCTGCATCATGACTTTCCTAGAACAAGAGGTTCGCCTCTATATAGGCTTTTGCAACAAAGTTGGCAGATTATCTTGGATGGAATCAAGTGGGAACTAGGCAATGGGAAAACAGTTAAATTTTGGCAGGACAGCTGGACTCTTTTGGACACTCCACTATACAGGGATGCTCTAAAACCTTTGTCCTCTTATGATTATGAACTTACTGCTAATCATTATGTTACCTTGATAGGTGAATGGAATTGGGGCGTCTTATCTGCACTTCTACCACCTTCAAGATTGGATGAAATCAGGGGTATTCCCCCTCCCCAACAATCTCTAAACATTGATAAACCAATCTGGAAATGGTCCACTAGAGGATTGTTTTCCACGGCTACAGTTTATAAGGCGGTTTGCAGCAGTCATTGGAATGAAGAAGATGTCAAATGGAACGCTATTTGGAAACTTAGAGTGCCAGAAAGGATTAAGTGTTTCTATGGAAAGCCTTGAAAAATATCCTATGGACCAACGCTGAAAGGTCGAGAAGGAAAATAAGCACCAACTCGAGATGTCATCTATGTGGTTTGGAGGAAACCCAATTACACATCTTCAGGAACTGCTACAGGAGTAGCAATTTATGGAAAGGGATCAAACCAAATCTCTTAACTAATTTTTGGACTGATAATGATAGCTCTTATTGGATCTATTCTAATCTACAGCAGGTTTTTTACAGGAAAATATTGGCTGGCCAATATGGTTTGCAGTGACTTTGTGGACACTATGGAACGCAAGGAACGATGAGATTTTTCGAGACACCCAAACAATAGGAAACTCGATGAGAATCAAAGTACAAGCTGCAGTCCGAGAAATACACAGAAGTTTTGCCACTCAAGACATGAAGATCCTAAACAGGATACCTCACAGTACAACAACAGATCCGGAGCATATTTCAACATACACATCATTTTTGCCCCATGACTGCTATCTTCTAAACTCTGATGGGGCTGTGTCCCATGGAACCAGAGCGTCTACAACAAGGGGTCTAATCACCAGCAGGGACGGAACATGAGTCACCAGTTTTTCAGTAAAAATTGGAGCCTGTGAGCCACTTCAAGCGGAGCTATGGGGGATTTGGACAGGGGTCAACCTAGCTTGGACAAAGGGGATACAAAAACTCGAAGCATTTTCCGACTCAAAGGACGCAATTAAACTAATCAATGGGGAGGGAGACAGTGATTCGAGACATACATCTTTTGCACAACGTATCACAGATTTTTCAACAAGGTTTCAACACATTACTTTTCGACATATGCACAGGAATCAAAATCAAAAGGTAGACAAGTTAGTAAGGATGGGGTTTCGGAATACCTCTCATGACCTAGTGATTTATCTGGAACCTCCATTGGACCTCGAGAGCATTGCAACATCAGAAGCTCAGTTAGGTCAACTAAACCCACCATCGAGTAGGATATCTTTTTATCAAGCACATCGGACTGACGCCGCTTCAGACATTCAGGGACAATCTTCAACACATCCAAGACCGAATGGAAAAGAGGTAGCACAAGAGCATCGTCAAATACATCAGGAAAGAATAGAGCAGATCGGTACTTACCCCTTAAACAGCCGGACGAGTGGAAAATCCATTTCCTCGACTGAACTATCACAAAATCCAAACGGACGGCATTTCCTCTCGATCCTTCAGTCGGAGCAAAGAAGTCAAGGATGGCATGAGATTTGAGAAAGAGAGAGACAGGAGATTTTTTATGACCACCATAATTTAATTAACCCCCCTTAGAGGGGCATATCTGTACTTCTACGTATTGATCCCTTGGTCTCTAGAGTATTAAAAAAAAATCTAGCCATTGTATGTAAATCTAAGTTTCTCAGTAACTAGCAAGAGAAACTATGACATAATCATTTCAAAATTGGACAATTCATTAATTGATTACTCGATTTATGTTTAAAAATTCATAAAAATTAAGCAAATCACATTTTTTATTACGAAATAAATATAAATAACATTCATAAGATGCTCTCAGTACCATCTCTTATATAATAATAAAAGATTAGAAAACTTTACAATAACTTAAAGTTATCAATTCATTGAATTGATTCTCACCTCAATAGTAGTTCTAAAAAGAAAATCAAAATCTCCATATAAGACACTTCATTCGTGCCCATGTTTTAGGGTCTTCGTTATACCTAATCACAAATATTGAACGTAGTAACTCCTTACTTTAAAAACAGAGGAAGAAAATAATGAGAAACAACTTTAACGTAGGTAGGTCTCACAAGGAATTTTACCAAAACGTTGTGGTCCATTTTATATAATATATAGAATATTAGACTAAGAATAATTAGAAGAATACATTCATAAAAAGGATTTTTCAAGGCATATCCTATGCTCCAATTCTAGTTGAATGAGCTATATACGCATAGAACACTCTATGATACATGAATAATGCGTTGAAGATTGTCTCAGCCATCAACGACTTGTCGCAAAGCCTAACCAACTTTACATGGGACCATTGGTTATTCTGTTCCAGGTACAAACTTCTTTCTCTTTATAATACAACTTTACGTGAAGATGTAAATTGAATATTTGGCATGTTCTACAGCAACTTGCCCTTCTGAACAAGCTTTGGTTTTTGCTGATTCAGGATGAAGCCGCTTAATCCCCCATTATAGTGTTCCTTCAAGACTTGGTAAAAACACTTATTAATCTTGCTAATGGTTTTATATTTAGATTGGTTGGTGAAATTTATCTTTTGATTATAAATTTCCTTCAAATATTAAATAAAAAAATTATGAATTCTTTTAAGTATTTTATTTAAAATAGATGGTAGAATTTAAATTTTAGTCATACCTAAAGAAGTTTTAGACGCTTATGCTTAGCATATTTAATAATTGTCTTAAATAATCCAAAAATTGGTAAAATTTTTAAATATTTATTTAAGACGGCAAAATTTATCTTAAAAAATACTAAAAAAAGTAACTAACAATACAAGTTTGATGTATGCTCAAACTTGTACTAGACCGGATATCAGCTTTGCTGTTGGTATGTTAGGAAGATATCAAAGTGATTCGAACATTGGAGAGCTGCTAAGAAGGTTATAAGGTACTTACAAGGCACAAAGGACTATATGCTCACCTATAAAAGATCAGAACATTTAGAAGTTGTCGATTATTCAGATTCTGATTATGGTGGTTGCCTAGATAGCTTAAAGTCAACTTCAGGATATGTCTTTATACTGGCAAATGGGGCAATATCGTGGAAGAGTGAAAAACAATCAATTACCGCTTCATCCACAACGGAAGCCGAATTTGTTGCTTGTTTTGAAGCCTCAAGTCATGCTTTATAGTTGCGGAATTTTATTTCAGGGCTTAGTGTTGTCGACTCTATTGCTAAACCACTGAGAATATATTGTGATAATACCGCAGCTGCTTTCTTTTCTAAGAATGGTAAATTTTCTAGTGGATCGAAACATATAGATTTAAAGTATTTAGTTGTTAAAGAAAGAGTCTAGAAACAACAAGTGTCAATTGAAAATATTAGGACCACACTTATGGTTACTGATCCATTAACAAAAGGATTACCTCCGAAGGCGTATTTGGAACATGTTATGAGGATGGGTTGTGTGAGGAATCCATAATTTGTATGATAATGAATAGTGGTTATGTAATTGACAATTTGCGCATTAAAGATTGTTTCTGTATATTCTTGTTTTCAATTATGGGTGCATGTTTT
>JANZXR010000170.1:791348-804583 GCA_027575705.1 Erythroxylum echinodendron | reverse complement strand
AATGATAACAATGCAGTTGAGATCAATATGAACTTGAGCTCCATGAAACCAAAGGTGCAGAATTGCTTACTAGCAGTTTTTGAAATTGGAGTTACATGTTCATCTGAATCGCCTAATGATCGAATGAATGCAGGGGATGTCAATAGGAAACTACATTTGATCAGAAATGCTTTTATGCGCAATTAGGTCTCTAAATGTTGATTAAGTACCAAATACCATGTTCCTATTTGCTTCTTCATCTATGTAGAAATAAAACTTATTAGTAGTTAAGTCTTAATATTTTTAAATGTCTACATGTATGTGACATTTCAGAAAATTATTATAATAAAAATAAAGTTTTTAGCAATAGTTGTCCAATTGCCAACAACTTTGATAGAAGTATCACTTTTTATAGTATATTTAAAGTATCATAACTTGCAAGAGTTACAACCTACAGGAACTTCTGAAATGTTTGTGACACTGACGTGGAACGTGTTGCGGATGATTTCCAAGAGTGGGCTGTGTGCCAGAAGTCTAAACGAAAGAGTTTGCATATTTGATGGGCTTCAAAAAGTCAACCATTTTTCTTAGTCAAACTCTATTGTTTTAGTTATTTGCGTTTTAGGATTTGGGACCTATTTAAACTCTTTTCCGCATTGTTTTGAGGTTTTTTTGGAGGCAAATAAACTTCGTATTTAGGGATTCGCTCAATTGAATTTTAGGTTTTGGATTGAAACTTGGGTGTTTACACTGCGTCAGTTGGTATCAGAGTCAGGTTAATTCTAATGGCAGAGGTAGAAAGATTCTTTGACTACTTGGACATCCTTGAGTAAAAGAAGGTTAAGGTTGTCGCTTGCAGACTGAAAAGTAGGGCATCCGCTTGGTGGGAGAGAGTTCAAGAGCAAAGAGTTCGTGTTGGAAAAAGAAAAATCACTAGCTGGGAGAAGATGATGAGGTCGCTAAGGGCAAAATACCTTCCTCCTGACTATGAGCAACTCCTGTTCCAACAGTACCAGAGGTGTCGTCAAGGCAATAGGACCATGAAAGAGTACACTGTCAAGTTTATGAGGTTGGCTAAACGTAACAACCTGAGGGACACTAAGGATCAACAAGTCGCAAGGTTTTTAGGTGGATTGAAGCCAGTGATCGAAGACAAGATTGGTGTACTGGTTTTAAGATCCTTGACTGAAGCCAAAAATATAGCTTTGAGGGCTGAGATGATGCTACAGGAGAAGAGTAGATATGGGGATTCCTCTCACAGAAGCTATAATGAGTACTCCAAAACCTCTTTTGAAAAGAAAAAAAGTGTGCAGAAGGATGATGCGCGAAAGGAGCAGAAGGCCACAGGTAAGCAAAAGGATGATGGGCAGAAAGAACAGCCACGAGGCAATAATCCATATGCTAAACCAATCCCGGGTAAATGCTTCAAGTGTAATCAGCAAGGGCATAGATCCAGTGACTGTCCTCGCAAAAAAATCATTAATGTGGTTGATCGAGAGGAGGATGAAGTAGTCTGCAAACCCGATGGTAAAGATGATGAGTATGAAATAGAGGACGGTGATCTTGCAAGAAATTATGTCGTGAGAAACTTGATGCTGACTTCTAAGCCGAAAGGACACCCATAGCGGCATAAGCTGTCTCAAAGTAGGTGCACTATTAATGGTAGGTTGTTTAATATTATCATTGATAGTGACAGCTGTGAAAATATAGTAGGCAGGGATGCTGTTGAGAATTTGGGACTACGAGTTGAGAAACACCCACATCTATACAAAATTGGATGGATTCGGCCTGGTGAGGAAATTGAAGTGACGGAGCGCTGTAAGATCCCTTTCTCTATCGACAAATATTCTGATGAAGTTTACTGCGATATTGTCGATATGGATGCTTGTCACATGCTTCTCGGTAGACCTTGGCAGTTTGATGTTAACGCCCAACATGTTGGTAGAGATAACATCTACAAGGTGGAAAAAGGCGGGGTTAAATTTACCTTGCTGCCAATGAAAGAGAGTGGTCGTGTCAAAGCATCTAAAGTGGAGGGGCGAACCCTTTTTACAGTTTCCACTACTATGAAGGAGTTTGAAGCTAAGTTGAGCGAGCAAAAAGAAGTGCATGCTGTAGTTGTCAAACATGTGCTATTGGCTAGTGAAGAAGAGAAGAATGCAGTACAAATTCTTAAAGCTGTGAAGCTGTTGATAACAGAATTTGGTGATTTGATACTAGAGGAATTACCACCTGGGTTGCCACCTTTACAGGATATTCAACATCAAATCGATCTGATTCCTGGTGCTAGTCTGTCTATTCTTTAGTGATCACTACAGAATGAGCCCTAAGGAGAGCGAAATTCTGAAGGAGAAGGTAGAGGATTTGCTGCAGAAAGGGTGCATCCAGGAAAGCCTAAGTCCATGTGCAGTGCCTGCTTTATTAACTCCAAAAAAAGATGGCTGTTGGAGGATGTGTGTAGATAGCAAGGCAATTAATAAGATTACAGTCGGGCATAAGTTCCCTATCTCGAGGATGGATGACATGCTGGACAGGCTTCATAGGGCTAAAGTGTTTTCCAAGCTCGATTTGCAGAATGGCTTTCACCAGATTCGAATTAGGCTGGGTGATGAGTGGAAGATAGCGTTTAAAACGAAGGAAGGGCTGTATGAGTGGCTTGTTATGCCACTTGGATTGTCAAATGCGCCAAGCACTTTCATGTGGCTTATGAACTAGGTACTCAAGAAATTTATTGGCAGATTCGTTGTTGTCTATTTTGATGACATTTTGATATATAGTGGTTTAGAAAATGAGCACTTGCAGCATTTGCATGAAGTGTTAGGAGCTTTGAGAGAAAATAAGCTCTATGTGAATATGAAGAAGTGCATCTTCATGACAAGCCAGCTTTTGTTCTTGGGCTTTGTGGTTGGCGCTGATGGGGTTAAAGTTAATGAAGAGAAGGTTTGTGCAATTAAGTCAGAGAAGTCAGAAATTTCCATGGTCTGGCTACATTTTATAAGTGTTTCATTCGAAATTTCAGTACAATTGCAGCACTAATCACAGAGTGTTTGAAGAAAGGGAAATTTCAATGGGGTGCAGAAGCAGATTCTAGTTTTGATGAATTAAAGGAGAAACTATATATTGCTCCAGTTGTAGCATTACCGGATTTCGACAAGTTATTTGAGGTGGAATGTGATGCCTACGGATTCGAAATTGGGGCTGTGTTGTCACAAAAGAAGAGGCCGATAGCCCTTTTTAGTGAGAAGCTTAGTGATGCAAGACGAAAGTGTTCCACTTACAACAAAGAATTCTATTCGATTGTGCGAGCTTTGTGGCATTGGGAGCACTAACTGGTTGGTAAAGAATTTGTTTTATATTCTGACCATGAAGCTTTGAAGTATTTGAGCAGTCAGAAAAGAGTTAGTAGTGATATGCATGCTAGGTGGACCCAATTTTTACAGAAATTTCCTTTTAAACTTATGCATAAATCGGGGGTGCATAATAAAGTTGCAGATGCTTTGAGCAGGCGTGCAGATTTGTTGATGACTCTAAAAACTGAAGTTATGGGCTCTGATGAGTTGAAGGGATTATATGAAACTGATGATGATTTCGGAGTTGTTTGGGAACGGAGTTCAAAGAACCAACCTGAAGAGGATTTTCATGTTACAGATGGCTTTCTTTTCAAGGGAGATCAACTTTGTATTCCCAATTCTTCCTTGAGGGAGAAGGTAATTCGTGACTTGCATGGTGGAGGTCTAGCTGGACACCTTGGCAGAGACAAAACCTTTGCTGCTATTCGAGAGAGGTTCTTTTGGCCAAGGATGCGCAGGGATGTTTACAGCATGGTGAAGCGTTGTTTTGTGTGTCAGACTTCAAAGCGACAGTCACAGAATACAACTTTGTACATGCCTTTACTTGTTCCTGATTGTATTTGGGAGGATTTGTCCATAGATTTCGTGTTAGGCCTCCCTCGTACACAAAGAGGTTGGGATTCTGGTTTTGTAGTTGTGGATAGGTTCTCGAAAATGACACATTTTATTCTCTACAGGAAGACCTCAGATGCATCAATTATTGCCCGATTGTTCTTTAGGGAGGTGGTGCGTTTACGTGGGGCTCCCAAAACCATCACTTCGGACCGAGACAGTAAGTTCCTAGGGCACTTTTGGAGGACTTTATGGAAGTTGTTTGATTCGACATTAAATTTTAGTAGTACAACTCATCCACAAACAGATGGTCAAACGGAAGTGGCGAACAGGACTTTGGATAATTTGATCAGGAGCATTTGTGGAGATAGACCAAAGCAGTGGGATTTTGCATTAGCTCAGGCAAAGTTTGCATATAACAATGCAGTCCACAGTTCAACAGGGAGATCACCTTTTTCTATTGTTTATACTAAGGTTCCTAAGAATGTTATTGATCTAAATGATCTGCCTAATGTTGCTGTTAAGAGTGTCACTACAGAAAAGATGGCGAATGATTGGCAGGTTGTGCATGCTGAGGTTAAGCAGAAGCTGGAGGAGTCTAATGCAAAGTACAAGAAGGCAGCTAATCAACATCGCAGGAAGCAGGTTTTTGCTGTTGATGTTGAGGTCATGGTATTTCTGCAGAGAGAGGTTTCCAATGGGCATTTATAACAAGCTACAGTCGAAGAAGTACGGTCCATACCAAGTTCTGAAGAAGATCAATGACAATGCTTATGTGGTGGGACTTCCTGATAATATGGGGGTCTCCAAAACATTTAATGTGGCGGACATCTACAAGTACTATCCATCCGATGAGCCATTATATCCAGATGATACTGTTAACTCCAGGTCGAGTTTTTCTCAAGTGGAGGAGACTGACGTGAAACGTGTTGCGGATGATTTCCAAGAGTGGGCTGCGCGCTAGAAGTCCAAACGAAAAAGTTTGCACATTTTATGAGCTTCAAAAAGTCAACTGTTTTTCTTAGTCAAACTCTATTGTTTTAGTTATTTACGTTTTAGGATTTAGGACCTATTTAAACTCTTTTCTGTATTATTTTGGGGTTTTTTTTTGGAGGCAAATAAACTTCATATTTGGGAATTCTCTCAATTGAATTTCAGGTTTCGGATTGAAACTTGTGTGTTTACACTTTACTCGCTACGTCAAACACTATTCAAAAGAACTCCGTGTTATAGATGAAATCATTTAACTGCTGCAAGAATTTGTTTCAAACATTCTCCTATGCTTGTTCCTTGAAAACTTTCACATCTCCTGTTAATACTCTTTTCTCAATCCAACGAGAAGTTTACAGGTTGGAAAAGTATTATCTACTTTTTCTGAATGATAACAGCGATGAAATTAGTCAGCTATGCTTGTATTTATCAAATGATACTAAGAAAACTTTTGAAACCGTCATAAAGAAGAGGAAAGCAAAAAAAAGATGGAACAAATTATTCACTGTATTTTGTGGCGATGGAAATTCACTTTGAAAATTGATCAAGTTTCTTGAAAACTAAAAGAGGGATTATAGTCCTGCAATAGTAGTCAGTTAGAAGCATTGGTGGATATCAAACGAAGAGCTACATCATACTTCAGCATCTTAGTCTACATGTATGAACTCATAGTTTTGATTATCTGAAAGGATTTGCATTTGTTCAATGTTTTCTCTCATTCATATATCATTTCAATTCAAGATTATGAGCGACCCCTAAAAACTATTAGCATATAAAGGGTTTGTCAGCCATTAAATTGCATGTTTTCTGGTATGAATTTTTTAGTACCGAATGGAGGAGAATCAAAAAATGGCAATGTGTACAGCTATGGCATCTTAGTGTTAGAAATATTCTCAGGAAGACAACCGGTTGTTGAAATGTTAAAAAATGGACTTGAGGTAACAAACTTAATGAAATAAAACAATAGTGTAACATTATATAACATTACTTACACAGTAGCATAACATACAGAGAAAAAAAACCATTGGAACACTTGCACAAAACTGACAGATATAGCAAGCTTCTAAAGATGTTTTTCTTATTGCCTATTTCATTAATCAAGTCAATGTTAAATGATCAAAACGGAACTGTCTACTAAAAGTGCAGATAAGAGGATAAATTGTAAATAAGCTACATAAGAGAGGAGCAAACCAGTCGTCCGGAAATTTCACAAACAGCTTCAGCCCAACGAGAAGTTGAATCTGCCATCATGCTAACATTGTATCCCATATCTCGGAAATATTCAGCTATGGTGATTCCTGCAAACCACACATCCACACATCAAATTAAGAAACATCAACTTGCAATGTCTAAGAATTGACATCACAGGAAAATAATCTCAAGCTACTTTCCCGAGCAGTAAATTAGCAGAAATTCATTCATGCATGCATAATACATCATGTTAATACATGCCACCAGAGAATACTACTATTCAAGCCTTTTCCCTGTCCTAGGTTATATCAACAACCACCATGAACCCACCCACCTATCAGTAAATAAGTTGCAGGGTACTTGTAACACTCAAAAGTAAAGCCCATTTGTCAGATATTATCTGTTAGCTAACAAAACCTTTCCACAAAAAGGGTACCTGTATAAATTGAAGCCTCACGAGCAGCCACAGGCATGTTAGAGGTGTTGGCCACAAGCATTGTGAGCTTCATCACAGATTCTTCATGGCCATCGGGCAATGTCATTGTCAATTGTGGAAATCCCTGAGCACCTAGAAAACAGATAGATGAGGATAGGTATCAGGAGTGCTGACAAATAATAACAAACATGAGAGAAGCACAAACCTCAGCCATTTCACTTCCTCGCTCACCACAGCCAACAAAAACAACTGTATCAGAATTGGAATACTGCAAAAGAAAGAGTATAATCCCTTATCAACAAGTCCCAATCATAATGATTCTGCTAAACTGGTACAAGGAATGACAAGTGTCACCTTTGAAAGAGCTTGACTAATGACTGTTTTGCCACATCCAAATGCCCCAGGAATGGCACAAGTTCCACCAAGAACAGAGGGGAAAAGAGCATCAAGAACATGCTGGTACAAACAAAATGACCAGGAACGTCATTTTCTTAGAACAGTGATCACTGAACAGCAAGCCAACACAAATATAAGCTAATGTGAAGTACCTGTCCTGTAAGTAGTGGGGTATCAGCAGCAAGTTTTCACACAATAAATTTGATATATTGAGGTCCAAAAAACAACTGTAATGCACCACAAAAACTTGTACCAACACAATTTTGTCACACACCTGAAGCATGGTGAACTTCTTTTTGACACCCGGAGAGTCAAGCTCCAACACAGTATCCTACAAGTATATAAAAATTCAGCCAGTGATTCATTTGAGTAGAAAGAAGAAAGATAGCTCAAACTTCATAATAGAGACGGAGCCATCATTATTCATCCAACAAAGATTACCAGGAATGTGAACTACTGAAAACTTCGATCAAAATGATCTGTCCAAGTATTCAAACCTTTAATGAATATTGGCCTGGAGGGGCAAAATAAGTGATCTTCCCCATGGCATCAAGGGGAAGTGCGACATGGTGCTGCATTAAACTGTTCTCAAAGATGGTCTGGAATGGTACAAAAGAAATGCAAAAAGTTAGATAACACAAACTACAAACTCATCTCAACACATAAAGATGATACTTCTTCACAAGGCTTAGCATCGATAAACTTACCGCATACAAGTCTCCACCAGTCACAAGATCTCCCTCACCTGTCCAAATCAAATAAATTAGAATTAATTCATAACACAAAGACAAAGGAAAAGCAAAAACAAAAGTACCTATTGTTTTGGCTGAAATACCCAGAGTGTATCTATGTCAAGAGCAGGAATAGAAAAACCACAAGGAATATAGACATCACCAGATCTTTTTGCAATGGTTTTCAGAGGTCTCTATTTTGATAAAACAGAAAGATAAAACAAGCAAATGATTAAATAATGAAGTGTTACGAGAGAATTACATATGACCTCAAAAGTAGTTTCAACTTAACAATCTAAAAAAAAGGAAGAGAAAGTAGCTGAGAAAGATTGATAATTGGAAATATCAACAAGTACTTCCCACCTGAATACCATCAAAGATATTCCCCAATATTGAATATTCCTGGTCCCAACTCCACGGACAGAGGCTGCAAAAGGTACAGAGTTTATAAGCAACAACAGTCGAAGCACCATCGAGAAAGCAGGACAAGGTAGTAAAATTACCTTGTGCGTCTGAAGAACAGGGTCATTCACCATCAAACCCGCTGTCTCCTCATACACTGATATCAGAAAGATCACAATGATTCTTTGCACTTCGGAAACTTGAGGATTTCACTCATTTAAAAAAGAATAAATAAATAAATGTAAAATTTCCCTGTTCCACAAACTTCTTTATTTTTCGTGTTCTAATTGTATAAAATGGGCTTAAGAATTCATAAATAAGGAACTTCTTATGACAAGATAAAGAAATAAAAAGCAATTGGCAAAAACTTTAAATGAGATGGGAAGGGGAGGGAAGAAAAGGCCTGAAGGTAATTATAGGGACAAGAAACCTTGAATTGTAGCAGAATTGCTTCCCAATCGAATGATTTCACAAATGAGATTGTCGTAGCCAACACAGACAAGCTCATACATAGCAGCACCAGCCATGCCATCTGCAACCACGACTGGTCCCGATAACTGCCCAAACCCTTAAAAAGCATTACAAATGCGTCAACAAATGTGCAGTAGTCCTTAAATTTTTCTTGGGATAAATCAACTGCCAAGCACTGTACTTCCAATTTCCAGAAATCAGCAGTAAAGAACCCATCATTTACGTTATAATTAAGCCCAAAACCTAAAAAGTCATATCATCTCAGCACACTCTGACCACCACTAACAAAATAAACTTGATCAAACGACAATTTCACCACTACCATTTTACTAATCAAATAATCACTCGTAAAGTCTTCACTGATCACGTATGTAAAGAAAATAAACACAAACAGAAACGGAAACCCGCAGCAAATAAGATCAAACATAGCTTACAAATCCACTCCAACAGATCCACAATCAAAAGATCCGGCATTTAAACAATTCACCCCACATAAAACCAAAATTACTCAATATAGAAAAACAAAACCGATCAAACGACATGAATTTCAACATCTCCAACCAAGAAAACCAAATATTTCAAAATTTGGAAAGAAAAAAAGAAAAAGAGAAACGACCTTTCGGACATAACCGTACTCGCTTTCTTTCTCCGAATCTTCGAAGGTGGTGAGTCTACCCCCGTACACTGACGGCATTTTGAGATACCACAAGAAATCGAGAACTGAGAATGAGATCCAATGTGATGAAATTCGATGTAAACCCTAGAGACAGAAAACCAAATTCACAGACCCAAACACACCACGGAGAAGAACAGGAAAAAAAAAAAGAAATGATAAAAAGCCGTTGATCCCATATTTAGAAAATAGAATTTTATTAAAATTAAGATTAATTTTACTATAAATTTTCAATTTTTAAAAATAATTTTCAAGAACTATATATTTAATTGAGTTTAGATGATAAGAAATTCAATTAAACTTAAACTAGGCTCAATTAAATATTTTTAAATTTAAAAATGAAAAATAACTTTATTTTATTTTTAAAATTTAAAAATTATCAAATTTCACCCTCGTATTTTAATTAATATATCTTTCGTCTCTCAAGCCGGTGAGTTATCGTTAAAACCTGACATCACAAAATTACATCGAGAAATTTCCAAGGTAGAAGCAGAGGCAGTTGTTTGTTTGAAAGTTGGGGGTTCGGTAGTAATCCACTTGTGCTTATGTCAAGTTAATGCCACCATTAATTCCATTGACAGTGACTAGGCGAAGAAGAAGGCCAAACGTACTTTGGACTTGGAAATTCCTGATTCCTGAATTCATTGGAAACGTACACGAAATGAAAAATAAGAACAATGACAAGACTGAATAACATATTGTTTGGATTTTTTATTAAAAAAAAACATTTGCCACTATTGATATAAAAGTGGTATTTGATAATTTAAAAAATGAGACTAATGTGATAATTTGTCCAATCCCATTAAAATTCTACGAATTTAGCTTTATTTTTATTATCTATATTAATAATCAACAACTATAACTAATGTTTTAAAAACTCAACCAGTTCGGTTGGTTTAATCGCAAAACCCTTGAATTATATAATTCTTTGATTCGGTTTTAACTTTTTGTTTGATTTAATTTAATAACTCATGTTGTTAAAAATTGATCAATTTATTAATTAATCGATTAATTTTTATAAATTAATAAGTTCTTATAAATCAAAATCAATTAATTAATTTTTATTTAACAATTTTTTAATTAAACTTTAAATTCTTCAATAAATAAAAACAATCTCTTTCAATCATATTTCAAATTATTTAATTTTTAGTTGATTTTATGACCGTTTAATACCAATTGAACTATTTAAACATTAAATATTTTATCTTACTGTCACAACTTTTAGTTCAGTTTTTAAAACATTGACAATAACAATAATACCCAAAGTGAGTTCTACTGAAACACGAAATTTGGAGAGGTCTAGTAATACTTAACCTTAGCATTACTTAATTGAGAGGTTGCGTTCTATATATATATATTTATAGTCACTAAATGATAATTATTAAAATTAACAAAATCTTTGTCTTTTCAATTAAGCAGTTACATCACCACTCATTTGTGAAAATGCCCCAGCCAGATCTGGGGAAGTACAAGAACAGAAGTAGAACTACCCTACACAACTGTAGGATCAATACAAATTACAACTACAGATCATTCACCAGATATTCAAATCTTTGCCTTCTGAGAGTAATCTTCCTCGTTTAGAGCTGATGGCTCGGCAAGGGACGAATATGAAAATAGTAATTAGATCCTGTGGTTGCCTTCCCACGAAGAAGAGCAAAGAGACTTCTTATGGACCCAGACTAGTGGAGTAAAAGGGCTCTTGGTAACGCCTTATACTCGAGCTACTAAAAAAAAGGCATTCGCTCAAGAAAAAGTTCAAGTCTAATGTGAAAGTTCACACTTGAGGAGGAGATCATTGGAATGTCAAGCGTGAGTAAAAATCTCACATTAAAAAGAGATGGAATTATTGAAAGACAGTGAAAATGGCCAATAAATCTAATGACTTAAGGTTTTGGGTTGAAGTGTCTTATCAAAACTCACAAATATGTTTCATCACTAGATCCATAATGAAGATCTCTTATATAAGTGAGCTTCCCATATCCAATACATGACACATTGAGAAGAAGTAGATCAGAATTTTGCTACAATTTAAGTTAGCATCTGTAACACTAGGACGACAATGAACTAGGTCGGACTGAGGCTTATAAATTAATCAAGCTTCAAGAAAGTAGATTGGAGCTCAAAGCAGAAATTTGAGGGAATAAAAACACAAGTTTATGATAGATTAATCGAGCTTTAGTATGATCGAGCTTGTTACGTCTAATCTTGAAATTCAACTCGAATCTATATTTTTTTTGTACTAGGTTTAAGTCTAAGAAAGATAAAATTTACAATAAAGCTAAGTTAATCGAGTTTGAGTGTAGCCAAAAAGACACTCTCATCGTTGAAACTTAACCCAATTCTAAAAATTCTTTTTATATTAAAAATCAAGATTTGTCTATTAACTTAACCTCTTTTTGTCAAACCTAACAAAAAAACTTGCATTTTTGTGTGGTTTAAACTTTAAACCCTTATTTTTACCACTAAAAACTAAAATTTTAAATTTCCAAATAGGCTTGGCAAGAGGTGGTTCAAATTCAATCGGAGCAATAATGTCATTTTAGTATTCATGTTTAAGAAAGTTAAATTAAAACGACATTATTTTTAAGGAGAGAGTTTGGTCTATTTAAACTATATAAAATTGACGTTATTTTCACTTTTACGTGTAAAAAAAATTAAACCAAAATGACGTCATCTTGAAAAAAGAGGTTAACCGGATTCCCTTAAGTTCGAGTTTGGTCCGAAGCTCAACCCAGTTTGAAATCATATTCTTGATTAAAGTACAAATGGAAACAAGTGTTGAGTATGCATACCCGTAATTGCAGTTCATACTTTTGAATGAAGACTGAGGCAGTGTTCAGGAGTGTATTTTTTGCTTGTAGACTAAAACTTTGGCTTGAAGTAGTTGTTCACGTAATCATTATCACCCATTGCAACAGAATACAAGCACTTCCTCAGGTGATCTTTAGCTGCTGATGAATTTCCACTTGCTAGAACTTCACCAATTCTTGAAACTGTTCTCTGATGATGCTGAAGCTAATGATTGTCCTAATGATTTTATTTGGATAGATTGGTGAACTTTAACTTCTTTATTTATGGATTATAATTATTGTTTTACATGCATTATAATAAGAAAAAATATATTTAGTAACAATTAAATAATTTATATTTATTTGTATAATTTTTTTAAAAAAGATATTGACTTATAATGTGAATAAAAATTGTAAATAAGTTAAGTTTAAACTTGAAAATGATATTTATTTTCATAATTATATTAAAAAATTAAGTTAAATTTTAATTATACTCGATTTAACTAATATACATAGGTATAAGTTTCTCATAGTTATTCCAAATATTGAATAATTCATTAATTTATTATTCAATTAATTATAAAAATTGATTAAAAATAAGTCAATAGCGTTTTTTATTATGAAGTAAGTATAAATAATATCTTGTTTTGCTTGCCAAACACACATAAAATGTTTTCATCATCACTTATATATGTACTAATAATAAAAGATTAGAAAACTTTACAATAACTTGAGATTATCAATTTATTGGAGTGATTCTCACGTCACAAGAAAAATCTGCAAAAGATACCATTGGTTGATTTTTGGGTGTAAGGTGTGTGTTTTGTGGTGTATGGGTGTTGATTGGCTGTTTTGATGTTGACTGCACCTTAGTAAGACTTTGGTGGTGAACTTGCTTGTTTTGTAGTAAGCCTTTGGTTGGAAGACTCAGGTGACGTTAATCTTTTGCGTGGTTGTCGATTGGATGAATGAGAGTGCAGCTAATCTTTTATGTGGTTGTCAATTGGATGAATAAGAGTGCCGCTGTGTTTAACGTATCTTTATTCCGAATAAACTATTTCTTTTAAAGTTTTCAACTGACTTTCAATCTTTTTTATTAAGACTTAAATTATGTTGTCATAACTTCTATATACATTTGATTAGATGAAACAAAACGGCAGCACAGCAACACACAAACGCAGAGTCCAAAGATGGTAAATTGAATATTTGGCATGTTCTAAGCAACTTGCCCTTCGGAACAAGCTTTGGTTTTTGCTGATTTAGGATGAAGTA
>JANZXR010000170.1:715530-730783 GCA_027575705.1 Erythroxylum echinodendron | reverse complement strand
GCCATGTCTAGGTAAGTCAGGTGGTCCTAATGACGAAATCAACCTAATGGGCTAGGCCGGATTCGACAGATCGCAATTTGATCAAGTTCAATTAAATTTATTTAAAAAAATCTTAAAATTTTAAAATAATTTCATTTAATTCAAAATAATACTAATTGATCCCGTGAAAATTTTGAGATTCGCATTAATTTCAAATCATGTAAAGTCTGAATAAACTATTTTTACTAGCCCTAAAATCAACTCATTTATGAACATTTTGATTTAAAAGATCGAAAGTTCAAGTTGCAATGAGAAACATTGTAATTCATTTTTATATAAAGATGATTAGGTAGAAGTAAAAACATATAGAAACTTATAAATATCATTTGAATCAAATTAGTGGCTTTAGAGACGATAATAAATTAGGTTAGATTCAAATTTTTTACGAGTTAAGCTTAACGTGACCCTTTTTTGTGACTTAAGTCTGGCCCGAAGCAATTAACACCCTCAAGTAGGTTAAGTGGTCCTAAAGGTAAGATTAACTCATTTAAGAACATTTCAGTTTAAAGGATTAAAGGTTTAAATTGAAAATAGATTGAAACTTAAAAATATTATACAAATCAAGTTCATTACTTTAAAGATGATAATATGTTAAGTCAGATTCGAGTTGTTTATGAATCAAACTTTACTTAACATTTTTTTTTAATAATTGAAATCCAAAATTAGGTAAGAATAACCCTAAACTAACCGAAACCAAGTAAGGTTGTTTTGTCATAATGGACCAAAGCAATTTAGTTTTAATCAATGAGTTAACCTAATGTGATTTTGATATGACCTTCTCAAATTGGTACAAAATAGATTGATCTAGTTTCGAATACTTAAATTATACTCCAAACTATATTTGATTTGTTTTCTTTTGCCGCTATAACATTTATTAAATCATCTATTTTTAAAAACAAGATTTAACAAAAAAAAGAAGCAACGTATGAAAGTTCAATTAATACTCAATCTAATTAAATTCAGACTTTTTAAATGAATTTTTAATTTAATTAAGTTCAAACTTTTAAAGATATTACAAAATCTTAACAAATTCAAGTTTAATTCACTTTCTTAACACATCTACATTAAATTTAAGTTTGCTTTTTGAATATGACTCGACTCGTTATTATCCTTATTAGTGCTCGTCTCATCTTCTTGGATTCTCAAAAGTTGCTTTCTACAAAACAAAACAAAACAAAAGAATCAAACTTTAAGCAAAATCCTTTCTCAACTATAATGAATGCAGTGAGTTCTTGTGGTTCATGTTACCAACATACTTCTGTAAGCCAATCAAGTAGTAATTTTGTTTAGTCAAATCCCTAACCATAAAAAGTGTGGAGTGAAAGAGAAGCAAAGTTTTGAAAGAAAAAGGCATCTTCCTATACAACACAAGATATGAAAATAATGATCTTGTCTTCTCACATTTTATCCTTTCCTCAACTGAGTTTGCTTTTACATTTGCTTCGATCATTTCATCTATTGGTCAATATTGACTCATAAAAAGGGCTTGTGTTAGGGGTGGGTCCAATTTAGTTGCCTAAGGACCAACTATCCGAAGCAAAATGACTTCTTTTTATTAAAAACGACATGTTTTGTACTGTTAGGTTTTTTAAAAAATTGATCAGGGCAGTCTATGGCTAGATTTTAATGTGATAAGTCCCTTCAACAAATTTAAAGAAGACATTAAGTTAAGCTAGAATTAAAAAAAATAAGAATTTGATTATTTTATTGCCGTTTTTTAAAGTTCAGGTTATAATTACAAAATTGAGTAAAATTTGAAATTTTTTGTAATTAACCTTAAATTTAATAATATATGACCAAATTATCATTAATATTTAAAAATAAATATTATTAATTAAAAGTAATTATTTTCTAACTTTTATTTAGCACTATATAGAAATGGCAATTGTTAATCCGCGAGCTTAAATTTAACTGTTTTTAATAGATCGATTTAAGTTCAAACTGACTCGAGATTTAATTATTTTAAACAAAATAACATAATTTTATTTATAAGAGATGAGTCTAAGATAGGCTTAAGTATGAGCTGATTTAATTAAAAAATAAATTATTTAATATTTTTAATTTTAAAAACTTGGCAAGAATTGATCTTATGTGTCAGTCTAATGTCATTTTTAATAATATATTACTAGTTTACTGCCTGTGATAAAAATATGATCAGTTCGATATTAATAATAAAATATCAGAAAAAATTAGAAAAATGGAAACTCTAAGAAAAGTTAAAATTTGATGATTGGAACCAAATAAATAATCCTCAGCATCCTAAGCTTCTAATGATGATAAGTTGTACAAATAGTCGTCACTGAAAGCATCCTAAGCCTGGGAACCTGTCTTTTATCTTAGCTAGCCCCTTACTACTCTGTTTGAATAGGAAGCGTTGGGGATTGGAAAGTCAAAATAGAGTTGAGTCAAACTCGGCTTTAACATGCACAAGGCGCGGAAACCCAACACTGTGTTTTGCGCGGCAGTTTTAGTTCGTGTAAAATGACCAAAAAGCCACCAAAAGCATTTTATTTTTAATCACTCAAGATTGAAGGCATTTTATTATATATTTTCATTAGGAAAATATTAAATTATTAAAATAAAAGATCATGTAAACACTTTTTTAATTATTTTAAAAATAAAATTATATTAATTATATAATATAATTTTATCCTCTCCATTTTATAATAATATAAACTTATTTGAAATTATTACTCGTTATTTTGTAATTTAAATTTTACACTTAAATCGATTTAATTAGTTAATACAGACCTGATTTGTTTGCTTTAATCTTTAGGCTGAGCGAGATAGGGAGATACTGGCTCGGACTTAATTGTCATCCCTAATTCTGCATCTCATTATATTATATAATAAAAATTAGAAAATTTCACAAATTTAACTAGAGAAATTAGATATAAAGAACTAAATTAGGTTACAAATTTTATATTTAACAAAATCTTAAATCTTAATCATTAAACCCTAATGTTCTTGTCTGTTTGGTCATTTGGTAATTTGCCTTTTTACAATAAATATATTTAAATATTTTCTTTGTCTGTTTCTGTATACATTTGTACGTAAAACTCGAAAAAGAAAGTGGGCATTCGAGGTTTCTGACAATATTCTCTGCATGATGTCTCTTCTTCACTGTTCTTACCTCGTATCTCGTGCCACCCTCTCAACTCTTTAAACTACTGTATACCCACTTCTTAATCTTTCTTATTAGTAGAAGATCACACAGAACCAGAAAGGAAATGATGTGATGTAAATGAATCAAGTGTCACTAATGGCGAACCCCCTCAAAAAGATCTGTTTTTTTTCGGGTTTTTTGTTTATTGGAAAGTGGGAGGAAGACTGTTTTCTTGGGTTTTGGGTTTTATTTATGGGTTCTCTCTCATTTTCAGAAAGAAGAAGAAACGTGAGTGAGAGAATAAGATTGAGAGAGAGAGAGAGAGCGCGAGGAGGGACGGTCTGATGACTCTGATATTTCTTTTTTAGCTAAAATAAATCAGAATTGATTATAGCTTTGAAAAGCGAAAATGGGTTTTGTATGTAAGTGGAATTATATCAATTTATTGCTCACATTGAATGGCTTTTTAATGTTTCCAATACTGTTGTCACTTTTAACTGAGCTAACTTTCTCTTTCTGTCTTCTCTCATGTGCAGGCTGGTGCATTTCTCTTCTTGTCACTCACTTACTGCCATTTCTTTACTAAAGAAAAGAACCCTAGTCTAGTTTCTTTTGGTTTTTAGCTTTACGCGTTCCTAACGTTCCTCACAAGTAGCTTCTCTCTCAGATGTGAGTGTTTTGTGTGTGATCACAAGCAAAGATTTGTGCTTTGAGGCTATACATTTGAAAAGAAGAAGTTCCTTTGAGTAGATGGTTTTGAAGGGCGTAGTCACTTGCTCCTGTATCCGATCTTAAACTGCCATTTTATTTTTTGTTGTTCATAGAGTAGTGCTGCTAAGAATGTGGCGTCTGAGTGATGAAATTGTTAAGAGAAGAGTTGAATAGGTAGTAAACGTTGTGCTTTTTTTTTATTTTTTTGGTTAACCTACGAGGTGTTCTGGGTGACCCGAACTGTCGGTGGCACCTTTAAGCCATTCGATTAATGATTGTTATTCAGGGGTTTAAAGTGATTTGTGTTGTAAGGTTGTGGAGCGATATGCTTTTTGAGCATCGTTTGATTTCATCTTTGTTGGTTCCTTCATTCAGTGAAAAGTTTGACGATTTAATCCATGCGTTTGAAGCTTTAAGAGCAGCAGTTTCGTGAATGTTCTTCGTCTGTGTCTAGTATGACTAGGTAAAGCAGAGAAGTGATGTTAAAGTCAGCTGCTTTTTAGTGTAGAAACAGTGGATTTGGGATTTACTTAGTTTCTTTGGCTCGGAAATTCGAGCCATCTTGTTGATCTACGAGGATTCTAAGAGATTCTGCTTTGACCATTTTGACTTAAGATATTTGATCCTGGTCCCCCCACCAAGATTTGGTGAACAAAATCTCGTCTTTGAACATTTGCTGTTCTCTTCTCCGTTTTCCGGGTTGAGGTTTTTTCAAGAGGAACACTGGGTTAGAGATGGATTTTTTCAAAGTGAAGAAGTTCAGGAAAGCTCGTAAGCCAGACCTAGAAAAGGATTTAGAAGATAAGCCAGTGCCACAACCAGAGGAACCAAAGAATGATAATGGTGGGAATGGTGATAATGTGGGAAGTAAATCAGTTAATACGGATCCTCTAGCTGAAGCTGAAGATGACGATGATGACTTTATAACCAATGAGGTGAAGAGGAGGTTGAAAGAGCTGAGAAGGAACAGTTTCATGGCATTGATACCTGAAGAAGACTCGTGCGAAGAGGAAGATGATGAGGAGGAAGGTGAAGGAGAGACGAGCTCTAATGAGTGGAGGGATGTTGAAGCAGAGGGAAGACAATGGTGGGGTGGGTTTGATGTTGTGTATGAAAAATATTGCGAGAGGATGCTGTTCTTTGATCGAATGATTGTGCAACAACTCGTGGAAAATGGTAAGTTCTACAGGGTTGGATCCAGTTTCTTGTTCCTTTGCATCAAATAGTTGTGAAATATATGAAGATTCAGATTGCTTTTGGCTATCTCTTCTTGTAAGATTTATTGACTAGGATTGTTCCAAAGCCATTTATTTGTGAAAATTAATACTTTCTGCATATTGGATTGATGGAAAATGCTTTGATTCTTTGCTGAACTAGTTGATAGTACCTCTTCAGAATCATCTGAGGCTGTTGCTTTTTATGTTTATTAATGATAATTTACTAGTTATTGTTTGTTGCCAAGCTGTTATTTCTGGGTTCATTTAGACATTAACATATATGTGAAGCATTTTCAAGAACTAAAGATTTAGATTTTTCAGTTCTAAAATATGGTTTGGAATTGGCAAATGTTGGTGGATAGTTATACATATCTGGAAGTCCAATCTGACATTGATACGGTTCTAATTTTTCCATTTGTCGCATAATTTGAACCAAAAAAAAAACGAAGAAATGTACCAGTATATTTAATAACATTATGATGAAATTCTTTGAGATTTGGCATCCTACCAAAATCTGGCCAATTTATGATATGCTAAATCACTGTAGCATTATGATTTTGCTTATGGTCTAGTTAAGGGAGTGATGATTTTGGTTGAGCCAACCTTTTTGTTTGTGGTCCATAGGAGTCCCTTAGATATGATGCAAAATGGATCTTGTTCTATCACTGATCAGAGATTTCATGAAAAATTTGAATCGGAGTTTGTAAGGAGAAGGAGGAGTCCTTAATTTGCCACAGGCTAGGTTTGAGCGAGAGCCTTTTGTGACAATTCGAAAGTTGATGGTATATAGAGATAATGGTCTAGGAAAAGCAAATTACAGATGAAGTTGGATTAGGCTTATTGGATATGCTGAATTTGGCAACCACATAAAAGCCACTTAGTTTCTACTTAGGAGTCCCCTCCAGTTTATTGGATTTTAGTTGCTCAGATCCTATGTGAGGAATCTACTAAATGTAAATGTAGCCTGATAGGAAATAACAACAAACTTTTTCCTCCTCTTAAGATTTTCTTTTCCACGTTTTCATTATAACTGCAATACTTAAAGGGCCTGATACTCTTTTACAGGTTGCCATACTCCTCCAACTCCATCACCAAGATCTGCATCCAAGAAGTTAGCATCACCATTCCGCTGCCTTTCTTTGAAAAGGATGGAAGAACTTGGAGATGAAACTGAGCACTTGCAGCAGCCCCAGAATGAGCCATATCAGGATCTTGAAACTGCATATGTAGCTCATGCTTGTTTAACCTGGGAGGCCCTTCACTGTCAGTATACACATATGTGTCAGAAAATTTCATGCCAACCCGAGAATCGAACCTGTTACAATCAAAGTGCTGAGCAGTTTCAACAATTTCAAGTGTTATTGCAGAGATTTATTGAAAATGAGCCTTTTGAGCTGGGTATGAGAGCAGAAGTTTATGCTCGTACCAGGAAAGTTTTGCCTAAACTGCTTCAGGTTCCAAACATAAAAGGTAAGTTCTGCCATTAAAAATTAAGTCCTAATTACGATTTCACTTTGTATTCCAATGAAGGACTATGAATTTCTTATATAAAATAATGAATTTCATGGATATCAACAGCTTCAGATCAAAGAGAAAAAGAGGAAGAAGAATCTGATTGTGTAGTTCTTGCTCCTGACCTTATCACCATCATTGAGAGCTCAGTCCTCACTTTCCACCTCTTCATCAAGTTGGATAGGAGAAAACAGAATGGTGTCTTAAACTTGTTTGGAAATCAAAACCAGATCGCAACCCCTCTTCAATTGATTCAGTCCTCACTTGAGAAGGTTAGACTTTATTGTGTTATTTTGTAGTTCAATTAATTTTGTATGTCAAATATAATATGCTGAAGATTGTTACTTTTTGATGCTGTTGGTACCTCCCTTTGAACTTCAATCCATGTAAAAATTTGCAGAAGAAGACTAAGTTGAAGGAACTCTGTAAGAAGAGTAAAGGTTGGAAGAAGAAATCTTGGCCGCAAGTGTATGCAGATGTTGAACTGCTATTTAGCCTAATTGACATTAGGCTCATATCCAGGGTTCTTAAGATGGTGAGAATAACTAAAGAGCAGTTGATTTGGTGTGAAGAAAAGATGAAGAAACTACATTTATCAGATGGGAAGTTGCATAGAGACCCTTCTGCCACCCTGTTCCCCTGTTGATAGCTGCAAAACCAGGAATGCTGGGATAAGATGTATCAGTTCTTGCAGCTGCAGTGAAGCATCCTTTTTTTCCTTTTACATAGAAGTGGCATGAGGGACTCTGGTTCGATTCGCAAGCTAGAGTTAATTATCTGTGAATGCGGATTATTTATAACGTGATCTTATTGCCATTAGGTGGTAAGAAGGATTGGAAAAAAAAAAAGGGTATTACTGCAGCTTTTGAATCTCTGTAGTTTGTTGAACATAAATTACTTGGCTTGTAGATTGTTTGAAGATTGCTTCTCCCTAGCCAATATCATTTCAAGTTCATTTTCTGTTTTGTCCCCATTTGTGTTTAACCATGTCTAACCATATTTCGTTACTTCCAAACCAGTTCATCCAAGCTTTGTGCTAATGTAAAAAGTCACCACCACCTGGTCCTTCAGATTTCAACATAATAAGAGAATAAGCATTAGTGATGCAGAGTTAAGCAAGTAAATGAAAAGGAAATGGCCTCAAACCCTAATGTGGTGGTAAGATATAAGGAGAATCATTCCTTTCACCAAAGTTGAAAGCCTTGTGTGTTTATCTGACATAAAGAGGATTGACAATGTGTCGGCCTAGCATGAACTCGAACACATTGCTTTTTGAACTCAAACTCGAGCTTAATTTTGTGCTCGAATAGGTACCGATTGCTTTTAGAACTCGAACTAAGTTTGAATTTATAATTAGAATTTCGTTTTTAAAATATATTTTAATAATTTTAATATATTATATTAACTAGACATACACATTTTTATTAGTTTTTTTGTTAAAATTTTGATAAATTTACCTAATCTAAATAAAAGTTGATGAAAAAAGTGTGAATTATATTTGAAAATATTAAATTATAATATTTATTAAGAAATGAATTAAGCCTGTTTTTATTATGATTGTCACATAAAATCAAGATGTCATTTTCTTGTAAGATACCGTCTCCCTACCAAACACTGAAAGGGAAACGTATTGCTATGTGACAAAATCCAAAGAACACCTAATCATGAGGACAATGTATAAATGATGTCAGCTACAGTTTTGTTGCCACGTGTCACCAACCCATTTCCTCAACAACTTTAACTAACACGTGTCTTAGCATGACCTGGTATAGCTTCCATTGTAAGACCAAAAAGCCCATAACTTGGTAGACAAAGATGATGAGTAAATCTGAGAACCTCATGCTTGTTTTGCTAGTGGCTTTTTAGTCTTTGAGTATGATAGATAAACAATGAGGTCATCTGGTTTAAGGAATTGATGAAGAATAAATTAATGGGATATAATGAATAGATGTGGGATTATAAAGAAACATTAAAGAAAGTCCAAAGCGTGAATCTTTAGCTAACTTGGAGGGTTTTTTGTAGGTGAGTTTTGTATTTTCCAAAGCAAAACAACCTTCTGTAAGTTCTGTTAAGACTTTGTGTGTCCTGAACGGAGCTTTCCAATACTCTTGGGGCGGTTTTGTTTCAACCTTGGAGAGCTGTTTCCGTCTACCAGGTACAGAGCTCTGCTTGCATATGTGTGTGTCTGCTTTGCCTGTGGACGGGGTTGAATTATGTATGTATAGCTATGATCATTTGAGTTGATCGATCGCTTTTGGTATTTGTAGGGAGTTTTCATGAGCTTACGGTTTAAGGGCTGCTTTACTTTTCAAGAAATTGGCGTACTTTCTTGTCTTTTTTCAGTTGTGTTGAGACCTGTGCGTTGGTTAAGAGTAAAGGTGAGACCTTTTGGATAAAGATGAGGTCTTTACGTGATAAAAATTGTAATCAGTATCTGTTATAAGGATTGATGATATCAAAATTTATATTTGAAAGATTTTGCTATGCGAATACTGATTCTGTGTTTCTTTTCTTCTACAAAATAGTAGGTGTAGGTGGGTGGATATGCTTTTTAGGTGTTAACGCAGACACTCATAATGACAGGAGCAACTTTGAATGTCGACATGAATAATATATTGCCAAATACTTTGATTTCTGTTCTTGGTCTGGTAAATGTTGATTGAAAGCCCTACTTTGTGGTAAAAAAGAATATGGTCGAAGCTAAATGACTGTCGAAACCTAACCATTGGATTCTGAGTATCTGTTTTCTATTTGTTGTTTCCGGGATTTTTTTAAGACTTTTACATTGATGAATGTAGCACTGGATTTGACAATGCATTGGCCGCCTTGGAGGTACTGATGCTTTTTTTCCCGTTGAATAGATAATGCTATAAGAGGTTGTTTGACAATTCTTGGGGGGATGGCAACGGAGAGCCCTATGAGATTGACTGAGACTAGTGGAGCTACGAAATGGCCCTTCACTAAGGAGACAACTATGCTTGGATCACCCTTAAGTAACATGACAACAGAAGAATTGAGCTTCCTTTTGAAGGGGGACAGAGTACAAAAATATGATAGAAACACTGTTCCTAGTCGAAGCGGTAGTGCTCCACCAAGCATGGAGGGGTCATTTGCTGCTATTGGAAATCTTTTAACTCAAGGGAGCTTCAGCCTGGATTCTAGATTGGAGAGTCTAAACAGTGTGATTGAAAATTGTGAGTCTGAGGAACAACTGCGCTGCGATCCATCATATTTTGCCTACTACTGTTCAAATGTCAACTTGAATCCAAGGCTTCCTCCACCCCTTATGTCAAGAGAGAATAGACGGTTAGTACGCCACATTGGTAGTTTGGGGAATAATTGGAAATATCCTTCTTCAGATGATAGTGGCAATAAAGTCTTTCCAATTACTCGAGGTTCATTAGCAACTCACCAGGAGGAACCTGAGGATGAAAGTTCACCTGGAGAAGGTTCAGAAACTTACTCAGAGAATGGCAATTTACTTCATTCTAGTGAAAATTCAATCTCTTTGGTAGCTCGCCACAAAAGTGTGGTTGATCTGATACAGGTATATGTCTTACTCTTACAAATACCTGTGATGGAGTATTTGTAAAATAGGATACTGACAGTTTTATTAGCCTTTTTCCTGTGTTTCCCCTGTATTCTTGAATATTCATCAGTTGAGCTGGTTGAGTAGTAGTTGAGAGTTATGCATATGATGGTTGTCATGTGGTGCAAAATGATTTTGCAGTATTTTCCTAGTAGAAAACTTTGTGCTCAGTAAAGACGCTCGTTGTAGTACTATGCACAACTTCCTGCATGGTTCTGTTAGGAATCGTGTGAATTTACCTCACAACATCAAATCCTGTATGGTTCAATCCTTGGACTATGCATGAATTGTGAAGGTCCACAAAAGTATTATATTATCTAGTTAAATAGAGGTATTAAAGACTATCAACAACATGACTATACATTGTTGAATCAGAGAATGGTTCACCTCCATGAATGTTGATTCTATAGAGGTCAATTTGGATAAGCATCAGATTAACTTGTCCACCTTAGTGGAGTGAAGGAAGACTTGTGCTTTATTTTTTCTTGAGATAAGAACAAGCTATTCTTTTCCCATTTGGCATGCAGACCAATAAAGTAATGCAACTTTCCAAAGTCTTTTACAGCAAATTTGGACCAACTGTATGATCAAAGTTTCAATATGTTTTGCAGCATTGCCAGTAATAATTATATCATCCACCTAAATGAGGCAGAATAGTTGGATATCTCCTTGGGAAGAAGAAGAACAATGAAGTGTTTGTTTTTTAACCTTGAAATTCAAGAGTAATCAAGAATTTGTAAGGCATCGATGCCAAACTTGAGGTGCTTGCTTTAGATCATCGAGGGATTTTATAGATGATAACATGATCTGGATATTGTGTGTTGCAATATCCAAAAAGTTGCTCCGTAGAAAGGAATTGGAAACGTTTATCTGTTTAATAGGCCAACCATATACTACAAAAGATAAAACAAGTCTAATGGTTACTGATTTTATAGAAGTGCTAAATGTATCACCGAGACCCAGTCCAGGGTTTTGGTGTATCCCTTTGCAATGAGGCGAGCTTTGTAATGCTTTGTTGCGTCCTATAACATTTTGAGATAAAGTTCTATGCTTCCATGTTCCTTTTTGAATCAAGGCATTGTATTCCTCCTTCATTGCTCGATACCAATTTGAATTTTAATTGCCAAGGAATAGCAAGTAAGTATTGTTTCAGTGTGAAGTTTGAATTCTTTAGGTTTGCCCAATTTTGACCAACTGATCTAGGGGTCAGCCTTTTGTGGTTGTTGAGGTGGAGAGGGTATTGGATTGGGATATGTTAACAAATAAGGATGGATACTTTGGGATGAGTGATGCCATTTGTAGAGGAGTAGTCGTTTATGGGTGTTTTGTAGATGTGTGTAAATTTTAGCGGAAGAAGATTGGAGAGGCAACCACATTAAGAATGGAAGTAACAGGACTAGTTGTTAAATTGATATTGGGTTGCACGACAAGAGATGAACTGAGATGATGACCGTTACACGGTGCAACTGCATTATGGACTGCAAAGGGAAAGACTTGATCAAATAAGACCTGGTGTGAGATGTGAAGTCTATTAGAATCAAGTGTTATGTAAAGAGAGGAGAATGACTGTTAAGCCGTACGTTGTTCTAATAAAATAAAAAAGCCCATTGAAGAGGAAGACATCTTGTTTACCATTGTATTATATAATATATACAGGTATGGTCTACATAAAGATAGAAACAAATCAAGATATTAATGTTACAGATACAATAATAACATTGATTTGCCAATGGCCTCTAAAGTCTTGGTTTGATTAATGGGTAAAGATCTACGTCCCAATGAATGGCAACTTGAGATACTTTTTTAGAAGTTGATAGTGGAAGTTTTCATTTCCCACTTTTAGTGGAGAGCAGTAACATAACAGTTTTATGATCACTTCATCTCTAACATGGAAGTTCTGAGTTCTCTCGTTAAATTTTTTTCCTCCTGGTTCTAGGGCATTAATGTTTCCCACCATCTTGTACTGATGGATTATGTGCAGGAAGACTTCCCTCGGACTCCTTCGCCTGTGTATAATCTGTCTCAGTCTCCAAGTCATGGAGCAGAGGAAGCAAATGATCATTATACTCATACTCTTTCGTCCAAAGTTTCTTCTATCAGGACATCAAGAGAATTAAAAGCAAGTCCATGTTCTTCTGATGTTTGTGTTAATGCACATGCCACGGAGGTAAATGCTATGAGGTTAATAACTGAGAATGATCCCTCTACCACAACTTTCCCCAGCTCATCATATCTCAATGGGACATCAAGCAGAGAGCTGAATAAGACAAACACTTCAGATACTTGTTTGGAGGTTGATCCTTTGGTTGGCAATTCCATTCAGTGTGGTAATTCGAGGAAGGATCTTAGTATTAAGAAGAAACAAGATGATAGACAATCTTATGGGAGATTGTCACAGTGTTATCCACCTGTACAGCAACAAACTCCTTTTCAGTCTCAAGTAATATCTCAAAGAATGCAAACACCTGTACATACTACTGTGCTCAACCCCCCTTTATATGCTTCAGCAGCAGCATGTATGACTGCAGGAACTCCATTTTATCCCAACTTTCAGCCTTCTGGTATATACTCGACACACTATGGCATGAGTGGATACACTCCAGGTCCTCCATTTCTTCCCCCATTTTATACTGGATATTCTTTTCAAGGAACTGTGCCTATGCCTTTTGGTGCTGCCTCTGGCCTGAAGTTTGATGGTAGGAATGCCCCTAATTCAACTGGAGAGACAAGTCCACATGCAAGTGGATTGCAACATGTGGGAAAGTTCTATGGGTCTAATGGTGTAATGCCGGAACCTTCTTTTGTGGATCCTCTACACTTGCAATATCTTCAACATCCTGCTGATGAGACATTTGGAAACACAGGTCATCAAAGTCGCTTTGCATCAAATGGGAATACGGGCATCCAGATTGATGCATATACCCATCAAAAAGATTCATCTATTGCTGCTTATATGAGTGATCAGAATGTGTTGCATACAACATTTGGAAGTCGAAGCATTCCAAGTCCTGGAAAATTGGGGATCAGCAGCAGCAGTCTGTACAATTTCCCCCCTAGCATTAGTGCCATGACCCAGTTCCCTGCCTCATCTCTTCCATATCCTCTATTACCATCTTCTACAATAGGTAGAATAAATCGTCCAAGCCACCACATTGACATGAGGGTTCCCCAAGGTTTAAGTAGGAAAGCAGGAGCCTATTCTGGCACTCAAGGACAAAGAGGAATGAGCAGCTTTGATGACCCGAAGAGTCATTATTTACTTGAAGAGCTAAAATCAAACAGTGCCCAAAAAATTGAACTTTCTGATATAGCAGAGCATATAGTTGAATTCAGGCAGTATTCTATACTGACTTTGTGTTGCTTGTTTCTCCATAATGTGTTTGTTATGTCATATGCAGTATAACAATTAATTTTTATTGCGTGTCCAATTCCAGCGTTGACCAGCATGGAAGCCGATTTATTCAGCAAAAGCTGGAACAATGCAATGTTGAGGAGAAGGTTTCTGTATTTGATGAAGTACTGCCCCATGCTTCAAAGTTAATGACAGATGTATTTGGTAATTATGTTATTCAAAAGGTAATCTCTTGTAAGTTGCCTGCTTTACATTTTTTTGGCTCAATAAGCTGCCTGCTTTAACCCCAGTCCTCTTGCTATAAGAATTTGCAATTAAATGTTGAGTGCTAAATGATGTTGCTGATTCTTCAACTTCAGTTTTTTGAACATGGAAGTCCTGAACAGCAAAAGGAGCTTGCAGATCGACTTAGGGGGCAGGTTTTGCCATTGAGTCTGCAGATGTATGGTTGTCGTGTAATACAGAAGGTACTCTAGCTGGCTTAAAGAAATAATTTTGCAAATCTGTTTTTATTTCTTCTATTACGTATTAATTTTTTGCTTTACTCTGAATATACAAAATGGTGTTCTACGTTAAAAACAATAAATTACTTTAAATGATGTTTGCTGAATATAATGATAACATTGCACTGACTTTTTGGATAGCTTTAGGCTGTAGTTCGAGGCATTGGAGATCTATCTGGATGATGAGTTGGCTTAATTGTTGCTGTCACTTAATGATTTCTGCACAGTTTATATATGATAATCACAACTTCAAAATTTTGTTTCTCTAGGCCTTTGAAATGATTGGACTTGACCAGAAGATAAAGCTTGCGCAAGAGCTTGATGGGCATGTGATGAGATGTGTGCATGATCAAAATGGAAACCATGTAATTCAGAAGTGTATAGAGTGTGTTCCTCTAAAGAATATTGATTTTATTATATCTGCTATTCAAGGCCAAGTTGCCACACTTTCCACGCATCCCTATGGTTGTCGTGTTGTTCAGGTATGATTGCATGGCTTGTTGAGTGTACAGCGGGTAGGCCTTTTCCTTTATTCTTTACCTAAGTTTTTGTTTTGGTCCATGATAGAGAATCTTGGAGCATTGTTCAGATGAGCTGTATAGTCAGTGTATAGTGGATGAAATCTTAGAATCAGCTTACCTTCTTGCTCAAGACCAGTATGGCAATTATGTTATCCAGGTTCATCATATTTTCTTTCTGCTTTTTGTTTCGTTATTTATTTATGCTGTTTGATCTGTGGCGGAGAATAGTATGTGGAGTCATCATCTGTATCATCACTTTTGGAACTTTTATGATCCCAGTGCATACAAGATTCAGCATTTTGTACTCTAACTTCACTAGCAATTGCTGATTTGTGAATTCTGAAGGCAACCAAAACATTTTCTGAAAAATGACATAAATCTCTTGAAACAACCATGCACCGGTATCCTTTTCCGAATGAGTGGGTTTCAAGTTCATTTTCTTGTCTGTTTTTCATATTAACTTTGAGGAGTTTTCCTAAGGGGAACAAGTAGCAATTTTCTTGATGATTATAGGGTATAGTGAGACAACTAGAGTCAATGCATAACGCTTTCAACATTCGACCTGGACAATTTTGAAGTACTTTTGTAAAGTCTTATATGTAGTTAATCGTCTTACAAAACGATTTATTACTCCACCATCTTTCACTAATACACCTCCTGAGATTCAACATAATTCCAAATTCTTTCCATATTTTCAGGTACA
>JANZXR010000170.1:652568-715430 GCA_027575705.1 Erythroxylum echinodendron | reverse complement strand
ATAAGAAAGTTGACTGGGAAAATTGTGCAAATGAGTCAGCATAAATATGCTTCGAATGTGGTGGAGAAGTGCTTGGAATATGGCGATACTTCTGAACGAGAACTTTTGATTGAGGAGATCGTTGGACAATCCGAGGAAGATGACATCTTGTTGGTAAGTGGAACCGAATTGAAGGCTTGTTAATGTAGTACTTGTAATTTTGTAACTTCTATTTTCCTTTGATTTTCTTGAAGTCTGAATTAAATGGAAAGGCATAACTGGTCTGTTTTGCTACTCTGGCAATTCCTTCTTGTTTATTAGTACTACTCACTGGTGCCAAATTCGTTTTCTGAACAAAAGGTTTCTTCAACATGAAGTTTGTAACAGAACTTGAATTTGAGTTTGTATCTCAATTTAATATCATCTAGTATGGATCAGAATCTTACGGCATAAATGTTCGTTTATCACATGGAAGTTGAACTGCATGAAATACGGTTTAATAGAGGTATCCAAAAAGAAAATTCTGTACAGAATACAGCAGTGGTGAAAATTTCAGATTACATTACGCCTACTGATTATCTGTTGTTGCCCTTTTATGTGACAGACAATGATGAAGGACCAATTTGCTAATTATGTGGTCCAGAAGATTCTGGAAATAAGCAATGATAGACAACGTGAAATATTACTTGTTCGTATACGTATCCACTTCCATGCTTTGAAGAAATACACTTACGGAAAGCACATTGTTGCTCGTTTTGAGCAACTGTATGGTGAAGGTACTTGAATTCTGTTATAGCAACAATTTAGTAGTTCCTGTCTCTGAGTCAAGTCACCCTGTCATGTTTCTGAAATGGAATTTTAAATGATTGAGGTTTGTCTTTGTGCAATAGTGCATAAGCAATCACAATCAGCCTGCATCTTACGGTGACTCTTCAGATAGCTTTACGGTTTTAGTTTTACGAAAAGAATTCTGCGCACGATGCACCTATACTGACTATGATTGTAATCCAGACTGCCAAGGCTTGGAATCGTGAATTGCTGAAGACGATAAGGCCAGCACAATATTCTGCTCGACTGATGTAAGAACATCACTAAGGAGGAGTCTCTGCAAGTTAGTTAACAGGAGATACTGAATACATAATCTGCTACGAATGCTCCTGAGTACCAATTAGTTCCGGAGATTACAAATTCCATACAGACACTAGCTAGTTTTATGTACATTTTGTATGTAAGAAGTTGTGAATGGTTATGCAAATTCTACGGGTGTATAGAAAGAAACAAAGGAGATTAGCTTCAGGTGATTATATGGTCATTTTTCATGAATCTTAAAGCTGTTTCTTTTCATCTGTTTCCCTTCTAAAATATGCATATTTGCTTGTCTCTGAACATGCTTCACAATGGCCCTTTTTGTTCTGGAAAAGGAAAATAAGACTTTGAACATTTGTTTTGTGATTTGAGATAATGAAGAAGCTGATAAATGTAATCCTTTTTCCTAAGATATACGAGAGATTGAAGATCCGTTGTTTTCTCTTTAATACAGTTCATGGTTGCATTATCTTGGAGGAAAATGACAGTGGCATTGCTATGTAACAGGGTACACCTGGCCATTCACCTTAATGCAGAGAATTAGTTATTATCTTAAATAATAATTAACGTATAATTCCAATATAAACTTCATAGTTTCTGATTCCTTATAATCCAATCATGAAAAATCATTCCCCTATGATAGAAAAATTAAATAAAATGCACAGAGAAAACCATTCACCAATGAACAAAAGGTTTTTTTTTTAAATCCCTCTTCTAAAGTGCTGCTTCTGGTATTTGGCCAAAGCTATCGACATGGACATGAAGATGATAAAAAAAAAGGGTATTGTTGAGAGATAGAAGATGAAATAAAGGGTATTGTTGAGCTATAACAATCTCAGCTTTAGGAAAAACTTTAAATTGTTTGAGGTCTTCTGTGTTTGGTTCTGAAGGGGTATTGGAAACTTTGATAAAAATATAACCTTTCTGGTTTTTGTATCAAAGTTTGGGAAGAAGATTGGAATTGCTGTTTATCGGTCTTTTGCTACATGGGAGAATGAGAATTTTATTTGGTTGAATCAAAGTTACAAGCTTTGGAAGTTAGAAACTTAATTTTTGTTAGAAGTAATTGTTCTGTGTAGATTGATGTTCCATTTTTTACTCAAAAGGACATCAGAGAATAGAGCTGCTGTTCCTTTTCCTTGACCATGAGAAAAGCGTAAATATCAGTTAAAGAGAACAGTAGTTCCTAACAAAACATTGAGCAAGGACCAAGATTTCATGAGCTCCAAGTACGGTTATCCTGTAAGCTAACTAAACTCATCTTCATATAGATAGGCTTCTTACAAGTGCCACTTTGTTCACAACTACCAGCAATTCTACTTGCTTGGCCACTTGGGAAGGAAGCATGATCAAATGAGCAACATACGCTGTAACCGTCTGGTTATGGATTAACAAAATTCTCATTGATGATAAAGAAACCTCTCGTGTGCATGTTAGAAATTGACACTTGACAATTTTCTGGCAAAAAACTGTAATGGGCATGCGAAAAAAAAGATAGCCCAAGCTAATAACCTCCAGGCCTGGAAAATGGAAACCAGTGCAGAAAATGGCAGCTTCTACCTTGGATCTTCCATACAGCAAACAGCAAGTTTGCAAGGACCCTTCTGTATTATGAAGAAAATACTAAGATCAAAACAGGAGTTATGGTAGCGGTTACGGGAGCTGTTTCTCCATGAGCAGTATGTCTTTAAAGGCTTCATAAAACATCCAAGTGATGCCAGACGAAGGCATAACTTTTAGACAACTTGCGCCCCACCCCCTGTAAAGGCCACCCAAGCCCCTTTCCTGAATGATTTCTGAAAGTGCTGCTGCCATGTGAGGGGGACACTTACCCTGAAGTGCACCGACCATTAGTCGTTTCCTGGCTACTTCTAATGGAAAGCTGATCGTACTAGCAGTAAAGCCTGCAAACAATAAACAGAGTTAATATTATGGGAGCTCAATAGTCACTCTTCCAAGAATTTGACCATTCTTGCTGATTGTTTTAAATAGTTTTTAGCTGAGATAAATCAAGTTAGCGCTCACTTTTACTATATTTGTTTTGGAAAATCAAAGGTGAATTTCAAAGCACATTAGTGTAAGAAATCTCAATATCTCACCTGCAAGAGCTCCAATGATTAGCATTTCAGGGCGGTTTAGTGACTTTTTATTTTTTGAGTGACAGTAGGATGTCTTCATTGTTTCGTACATGAAATAATAGCATGTACTATATGGAAGCATGCCAATTAACGTAGGTGAAATACCAGCATAGAAGCCACCAATACCTCCACTGTTGTATATTTGGCTAATTGCTACATTTAGACTGGGATATATATCAGGACTTACAGTTAACCGATCCTGTAGGAACCCCAAGGAAAAAAAATTAGTTCTGTGGAAAGAATAGATATATATTTCTATGTTCATACAATAAACTCATAACAAGAAGTACCTTTAAAACTTCAAGAGGATGGCATGCAAGAGTGCTAATAACCCCAGCTGCGGCACCGGCTACAGCAACTGGAGAAATCCAGGAGAGGGAAATGGTGAAATGAATAGGACCAATTTGCACTTTCGGGCAATCAGCCTGATTCCACTTCTCTTGAGCTGATGTCATGGCCCTCTTGACACACTCAAATGTTGCAAGCTCAATGGCCTGAGTAGGGATTATTCGAATAGTGTTAATGGCATTGCCAGCCCACAGTCCTTGCCAACCCTGCTGCTCGATGATCTCCAAGAAACTACCTGAAATGTTTTTGGATCCAACACCAACCACCATTCTTGTTCTGTATATTCCAAATGTTACAAGTTAGACAATAGAAGTTCTTCAAATCATTGGTTGCCATCAAATAGCAGGTCTAGTCACTTAGAATCTAAAGACATTATCTGTGATCTAATATTCATTTATATAATTAGTATCAGTTAGAGGAGTTTTTGAATATTTCAATTTCAATAGTTACGCTGGTCAAATTCACAATGGTGTGCAATACTATAAACATGCCATCATGAATTCAATTCAAGCGCAAGCATAACCTCAGTATCAATCAAGCTGTACCTTCTTAAATACTACTCTAAACCAAGTAAAGTATATAATCCAACGTTTCTTCACTTATGAGCAGAAAGAAGTCTGATGAAAATTCGAACAGTGATTTAGGAGAAATTATTTCCTAATCAAATAGGAAACAAGAGGATATCATGGATATTTACTTTAGGAAATCGCTGTAAATAGGAGATATTGCTGTAAATAGGAAATATTTTAGTTACTAAATTAAGCTAGGACTTGTGTATATATTCAAACGCACTTGTTGTGCAAAATAAGAAAAAAGATTACTTCTTTCTTCAAAGTCCAGTTGATTTCCAGCATTTTACAACTATCACTTATGTGTCCGTAATAAGACCTTCCTGCATTAGCAACAATACAATGAATAACCGCATCTCAACCCCAAAAAAATACTATGCTCAATGTTTTGTTATAGTTTCCATATAGCAGAAGAAGATGCAATCAAACTTGTTTGTAAAAACAAAATAATGGAATATAATCAGTCAAGAGTGATTGACAAAATACTTCAAATAAATGTTGATTGTATGTGCAAAAGAAACCTGATGGTCTCTAAAGGAGCAAGAACAACTTTGGTCATGGCACCAGCTAAAGCCCCGCTGAGAAACTCGCCAACTTCTCTAGTCCTCAAGAAACCCTGAGTTAAAATAAAACGAGAGTCAATATTGCTAACAACCTGTAAGTCAATGCTCTACTCACAAAGAGTGTTCTTTAAGGAGCAAAGTTAACAAGAAACAGCTGCAGCAGTTACAGATTTCTTGGCAAATGTGAATGGATACCCAAGTAAGTTACAATACGAACATATTTTCCATGCAATCACCATATTAAACGAAAGATTTCCAAATCATGAGTTATCAATTAGTTCCTATTTTCTCACATGGAAATCATTCAAAGACCAAGGATCGTTGACTTTTAGATTCATTCCCCACGGCAACCATATTTAAACTAAAGCCAGCAAATATCTGTATAAACAAAAGAAGTTTAACAGCCCTTCTCAGCCCTGACCATTTGGAGAGATAAGTGCACCAACAAAATTTGAAACTACAGTGTGTAAATGAATGGAATGAGAAGAGCATAATTCAATTAAAAATGTATGACATTTGCTCAAATTCTTACTCAACTAGGTGTCTCTCGAGACTTAGTCCAACACTGTCACCTTCCCAACTTCCCCAATTCCTCAATAAATATACAGATAACATATTCATAAATGCCGACCATATGAAACTTTCAAGCAACAAAAAATTTGTACTTCAACAACTCAATAACAGAAACGAAGAGCACCCACTTACTTTAAGAGCAAGACCAATGTCAGGGACTTGGAACTTGAGCTGGAAAGGAGGTGCAGGTTTTGAAGAAGAAGAAGAATGACTAATGGGTTCCATCTTCTCAAGGTCCAGCTCTTTGGGAAGCACCACCATCGTCATGTTAGTGTACACATCTCCAAAAACTCCTCCTCCGTACTTCTTCTTCTGCGTTTCAAAGTCCATATCTTTCAATAATCAGCTCAAGAAATGGGCAAAAAAATTGAAGCTTTTTATGCAATTTCTCTTTTTCTCTCTTTTCAGAAGAGAAAGATATGATCTCTAGCTTTCAGTTAATGAAAGATTCACTTACATATATAAGAAATCAAAGACTCTTCTCCCAAAAGACAATAGACAGAGAGAGAGGAGAAAGAGATGGGAATTTGACGTGCCTGTGAACGAGTCTCTTGGGACATTGATGGATTTGGAGTCTTTGGAGCTTGGAGGGAGAGGGAGGGACGGAAAGATAGATTTTTTTTCAATACCCTTTCTTCATTTTTCTCTTTTCTGAATAATTTCTTTTGATACCATACTTTTCTATGCCCTTTGGTTGAAGGGTTAATTTTCCCTTTTTGTGTTAGATTTGGAAATTGAAATTCTAGGGGTTCTAGGGTTTTATTGAAATGCTCAATTTCGGTTTGGCAGCATCCTGTTGACATAGACAGAGTCAGAGACAAAGTCGTTGCAAGCTTACATGGGCCTTAAAAGAGGCTTCAAAGTTAAGGAACACCTACAGTCACAATTTTAAAGAATTACTGCCATTAATTCCTATGTTCCAATGTTTTTGGGCTAGCTCAGGAAGATAAGTTAATGGAAGCTAAAAGAACTCCTCAAAGGTTTATCTATGCCAAATTATTATATTAATTTCAAAATCCTCTTAGTTAAGTAGGTGACTAGTCTTCTTCATAGTAGCAATTAGGATTACCATTGTATAGACTCGGGTCTAAACAGATAATTTAATATAAAATTACATCCCTTTTAAATTTAATTTGACTAATTAGTTACGAGATGCTATGATTTAAGATTGTTTTAATATTTTATAATTAATCATATTTAAATTTTTTAATAAAAATTTGAATCTTATTAATTAAATTTAAGTAAATCTAAATATCCGTAAAAAATTATTTATTGCCAACTTGCTCTTGTTCACAAAAATTAGATGTTACAATTTCAATTATTTCCAATTGTGTGGAACAAGCCATGTTCTAAATGTGTTAAAATTAGTCTTGGAAGAGGACAATAACATATTTTCAATGAGTCTAATTTAAAATTGTACTTTTGCCTTGTTGACTCAAGTTGGTTGTCTCCTTCCATCCAAAACCCTAATCTCAAGGCAAGTACACATCTTGTTTAGTTATCTAAATTTCAATTTCTGAAGTATTTTAATAGCCAAAAGAAGCATCATAAAAATCTATGGCCTAAGTTGGGTCTCATCAAATGGTTAAATACTCATGTTGTCTCTCTTTTGATAAAATATTTATAAAAGTAAAGAAGTAATTATTATATCAAATTTATATTATTACGATTTCTTAAGATATGATTAAAGTAAAGTAAAAAAAATTATATAACATAATATATTAAGAGAATATTTAGCAATTTTATAAAATTTAAAAACTATTTTATAATTTTTAAAAATGATCTGAAACGGTATGTCGTATTGATTGATACCAGTACTGTATCGTACAAGAATCAAATCTGATACAATATTTATAATATTGATTATGACATATAAATTTATGAAAAGAAGAATAAAACAAAATAGTTTTTAATATGTGAAAACTTGGAAATAAAACACACCTTACCAAAATAGTTATAAAATTGCATATTATTCTTCTATTAAACAATTAATTATATTTCATGTGAGAAATTATATGATAGGAATAATTCATTTTAATCCTTTTAAAGTACTCGAAGGGCAAAATCTGAATTGATTGGTCCTTGGAATTGATATTTTGGGCTAATCAAGTTTCAGGTTGGACTCGGAGTTAAACTATCTAAGTTAGACCTAACTCGAGATTCGACCATTCTAAATAAAAAATTTGAAAATAATGTCATTTTGTACCTTTTTAAAAAAATTTATCCCGCTATATCACCTTTGACCCCCAATTGGGCTCGGACTTACTATCTTCGACTTAATTAGGCCCAACCTAATTCAATTGGTTGTCATCTTGCATGTATAATGAAAACAAATTTTTTTGACATTTTGGTTTAAATTCAAATTATTTTAAATGAAATTAAATATTTAGTTGAATTTTAATTAATATAAATTACCTATTTAAAATAGCATTAATTTTCTTACATTAAACTATTAATAAATGAAATTTAATATTTAATTAAAATTATAAAAATAAGGTTACGTATTGCCGGAGCTCTCTAAACCCACTTTAAATCTAACAGGTGTAACGATGTAGCTGAAGTTGAAGTTTAATTAATGTAAATAATCTATTTTAAATTTGTATTAATCTTCTTCGTTCAACTTGAACTTAGAACCCTCCACTTCGTCTCCCACTTTAGAAATCAAAAGGGTTTAAACTTGAGTTACGACAAACAGAAAATCGGTCGCCGACGATGATATTCCGGCGGGGGGAAGCGATGTGGAAGAAGAACATTCTTAGACATTACTCTAGAGTCGCACCGCCGCCACCAGCTGAAGTGAAACCGGTGATTAAAGTCTCCAACAATGTGGCACGGTTGATATCTCGGAGAGAGGACCCCAAACCTCGGCAACTTCTTTCTCTTCCGCCGTTCCCTGGAAATCCTTTGCCGAAGAAGAGCGCTGGCGGTGGACGGGTGACTGCTATCAGCTGGGTTAAGTATTACTTCTACGAACTCCCTGACCGTGTGATACAATCCCACTTTAACAAGGGGCTTGTGAGTATATGATGCTCTTTACTTCTTTGTTTTCGTGGTCTTCTTGCCAAAACTTCACTTCTTTTGAATCCCTTATGGTTTGAAACTAGTTTCTGTGATGTGGGTACAAAGGGGTTGGTGTAACAAGGGCTTGCTCGCTTTCTTGTGAATACAAGTTTTACTCTTGCGGACCAGATAATGGTACCCTTTTGTTGGAATTAGCGAAAACAGCATCTTGATGGAGTTCTTTTGTTCTTTCAGATTTATATGGACCGCACAAATTCAAGTAACTATAAAGAAAAAGTGGGACAAACAGAACAGATGATGAAGGTGTGCTTGCTAATGCACTCAAGTATCAATATATCATCTTTGGCATAAAATCCTCATTTTTATGCAGTTGTGGTTTCTTGTAGAGTTAATACTTTGACACAGCTTGCCTGCAGATTAAACCTAGTCATGTGATGGAAGAAGGGAATAGAATTTATATGCCTGTGTCAGTTGCTGAGATGAGGATTTCCAAGAGATTTGAGACCATACCAAGTGGAACTTTGTATCCAAATGCAGATGAGATAGCTTATATGCAAAGGCTTGTCAAGTATAAGGCACGTCAAAATTTGAGTCCTGTTTTCTGCCTTTTCAATTTTTATTTTTCTGTTCTTATATGTCAACTGTTTGTTCTTCGTTATCTTCCGCATGTGATCTCGTGTTATCTTCATGGTTGGTAATTTATAAACTAGGTGATTAATTCTGAATGATTTGGGACTCTGGATTACTGCAATTTATGGTGGTGTTAAGTATTGGTTTTTCAAATTCCAGGATTCTGCTATACTTGTGCTAAACAAGCCTCCAAGATTGCCAGTTAAGGTAGGAGCTTGTTATCAATTTGCTGTACCTAATTGTTCCCTTACAATCTATAGGGTGTTGAACATTTTTCATTTTGAAATTGGCTTTAGGGGAATCTTCCAATTCACAATAGCATGGATGCATTGGCAGCTGCAGCTTTGTCTTATGATTACAATGAAGGTCCTAAGTTGGTAAGCTTATAGTTTAATACCTTTAAAAAAATCCGTGTGTAACCCGATGTGTATATTATGGAATGCTAAACAGGGAACCCTCTCATTTCTCCACCCCATTGGTCCTACACCAGGGGATTCTGAGCCTGCCCAAGTGACAAAACCAAGATCACCCCCAACCTTCAGTCTAAAGCTCTGATTCTAGTTAGTGAATTTTACACATTTAGTAATTCATTTTTTGAATTACATTTGTGTGGACAAGGTGAAATTAAAATGAGCTGGGCTGCCTATAAATCCCTTGCACATGTTGGCATAATAGGCTCTTGTTTATTTGGGGTTATATTTTTGCTTCTTTTATTTATTTATTTATTTATTTTTTGGTTATCATACAAACTGCTGTTTGGTAGGACTTAGGAGCTGAGGTTAGCTCTTTCGTTACCCTGAATTACCTCTGCTAGCAACTTGTACTAATGGGGAGCTTTAGTGATGGTTAAATTTTTTTTCCTAACCATAAACATTGACATCTATATGTCCATCTGCCTTACTCTGAACATATATATCCTCGTTAATGTCTTTTTAAAAGTAAATGTCTTTGCATGACAATTGTCTTGTCAGGTGCATCGTCTTGATAGAGAGAGCAGTGGCCTTCTCTTGATGGGACGAACAAAAGAAAGTGTAGCTCAACTTCAGTGGTTATTTGATGATCCTAATAGAGCAAAATCTTGGTCTAAGGTATTTGTTCTTACTGGTTAAGCTTTTAACTTGTTAGTTAATAGAGCTCTTATGACAAAGTAGGATAATCACTTGGCATTTATAGCTCTTAATTTGAATCAACAGTCGGCTTTCTTCAATTTCAGAGTTGGAATGCTGCCTGTGATGCAACATATCAGAAGTATTGGGCGTTGGTTATAGGCTCTCCCAAGGAAAAGGAAGGCTTAATTGAAGCTCCCCTCTCAAAGGTTCATTCTCTTTATCTGCATGCATTAGCATGTGTATATGCAAGCAAAGATTTTTACAGTTAGGGACATATTAAAGCTTAACAATGAACTCCTGTGTCCGTAACTACCGGCTTCAGGTAATCCTCGATGATGGTAAGACAGAGAGAGTTATCTTGGCACAGCAGTCGGGTTTTGAAGCATCTCAAGATGCTGTAACTGAATATCGGGTTTTGGGGCCTATGATAAATGGATGTTCATGGATTGAACTGTGTCCACTTACTAGCCGGAAACATCAGGTACTACTACGGTGTGTTGTTTTAAGAGTATGATGAAGCGAATAAAGGTCTTTATATGATTTAAAATAAAAGAATATGTTTTATGTTATGCCATGAGTTTGAATTACTGTTGCTTTTGGACCATCTTCTAATCCTCTAATCCGATCTCTTCGATCTTCATACAGCTTCGAGTCCATTGTGCGGAAGCACTTGGAACTCCAATTGTAGGCGACTACAAATACGGATGGTTTGTGCACCGGAGATGGAAGCAAATGCCAAAAGTGAATATCGAGCCAATTTCTGGGCAACCATACAAGTTGAGGAGGCCGGAAGGTCTAGCTGTTCAGAAGGGCAGTGTCTTATCAAAGGTTCCCTTGCTGCATCTTCATTGCAGGGAGCTCGTACTTCCAAACATTGCGAAGTTCCTTCGAATCTTTGAAAAGAAAACCGAAGGCCTGCATCCTGCACAGTGCGCAAAACCAGATCTCCTTCGCTTTGCAGCACCAATGCCTTCCCACATGAGAATTAGTTGGAACCTCATGTCTTCCTATTTGGTATAAAGATGTTAGTTTGCTTGTGTACCTTTGAATACTTCTTTCGTTCCATACATGTTCAAGTGAGTGATGTATAATATCTCGAGGAGTGCAGTAATGTATAGCATTCTGTCTAAGAAATGAAAATTTGCAGCATTTCTGTATCAGTTCATTTCAATTGGTCTGGCCTCTTTATGAATGAATTCCTTTTTGACAAAAATGATAACGAGTTGGGTCGAGTTTAGGTCGTCTGTGGGTCAGCCCTGCTTGACCTCTATCTTGTGAATCGAGCTTGGCATTAAAGTGATATCGGTTTGTTAAATTGACTTGGATCGGCACCAGATCCTTTGTGCCTTTTATCCAATGCCAACCTGTGTTATCATTTTTCACTTCATTATTATTCTTTATTGATAAAAAGGAAGTAAAGTCTTCACCTAAACTCTTTCATAATTATAGAAGTTGAACCATGGATAGAAAGCTTTAACTAATAATGGTAATGATTCGGGCTTGATCAGTGCTAGTGAAATCTACACTCGGTATGAGGTCGATTTGAGGTCCGATCAAATCCAAGATAGCAGGTCTAAGCCTGAGCTCAATATTTTTTAAAATTAAAAATAAAAAAACGACATCCTTTTACTTATAAAGGTAAAGGTCGGGTTTGGACAGTTGGCGCTTGACTCGAGGTTCAATTTTTTCAGAAAATCGGGCCCAAAATCAGTGTCATATCGAGCTTTAATAATTGATGGAATTGTATTTAATTAACAAATAATAAAATTATAATAAGCGTTTCAAACTTTACTAATTTAATTACAAAAACTAAAATAACTAAAATTTAATATTTTAATGATTGAAACTTATATTTTTAATAATAGTTTTATTTAGATTTAATATATTTTTATGAGTAAAATCGGTTTTTTTTGCAAAACTTTTTTTGCAAATTTTAATATTGTCTTATAAATCGTTATTTAATGTAGTAAACTTTCTTTATATAGTAAGTTAAAGGTTAATCTACCTCAAATTTAATGTTCTACAATTTTAGATATAATAGCGATTTGAGGTTAATTTAAATTAAAAATTTTTATTTTTAAAATTTGAAGATATCACTTTATTTAGTTGCTCATTTGTAACCATAAAATTATATGTTCAAGTCACGGAAATAATCTTTTTATGAAAATACAAAGTTAAGGTTGTTTATAATATAACTCTCTTTAAATCCCTGCAAAGTGGGAGTTTTATGTACAGTTTACATTGACTTTATTTAGTTGAATTTTAATTAAGGATGCTTATTTTATTTTGATTCTAATTTTTTTATTTTTTATGTTAGTAAAAAAATCTATGTATTTAGATTTTTATTTACTTTAAATTAGTTTTTAAAAAATAGAATATTTTAATTCTATAATATTTAATAAATATAATTTAAATTTAAAATATCTTGAAATAAATTAAACTAAATTTAGTTTTATTAATATAGAATATTAACAAATAAATATTAATGTAGAAATAAAGTTGTACTTATTAAATTATATATATATATACACTAAAATTGCTTCTGGGACAATTGCTATTTGATACTGGAAATTCAAGAACACTCAATACAGCTACTCTAATCTATGGTTCAAACTCTCACCTTCTTCAAAAACCCTAGCAAATTGACCCCTAATTGTTTCTAACCAGAAACCCTAGGTAGAAAAAGGAAGGATCTTTGGTCCCTTGTTGGAGAGTTGCGAGTCATTTGATTGTTTCTGATCATGCGGAAGAAGATTGTATCGAGGACAGAGTTGTTGGATAGATGGAGAGGCATCGAAGAGGAAGAAGAAGAGGACGACGGAAATGACGTCGTTAAGACCCAGCGTGTTCAGAAAATCAAGGAAGAATGGTCTCTTCCTTCTGTTAAAAACGATAAAAAAACGATGTTTTGATTCTGCATTTGTGTACTTCTAATGCTGAATGATTTCTGGACTTGCAGAAAACCTGTAAAGTAAAAGAACTTTTGGTTTTCTTTCTGTTTGCTTTGGGAAATATTTGGGACTTATTCGGTTTGATGTTGATGATAATGGAACACATTTGAGACTGACAATTGGAGCTGCTTCTTTGATTCCTTAGATATTTGGGTAATATTTGGGGTTTGGAACGAGTGATGTTAAAAACTTGGTAATTATGATGCATCACTCTGGGTATGCCACTAGTAAGAACATTTTAAAAGGACGTTTTATGCTGAAGAAAGGGGATTGATTTTTCTGTTCTTAAGATTGTTAATTCATCTAGCAGTTTTTGTGCAAGAAATTGGAGGGATGCTGAAACATGGTTATCAAATGTTTAATTATCGCAGTTGTCTGTGACTGTAGTTCTATGGACCATATTCTGATGTATAAATATTTATGTTAATCATTGAATATTTGGTGAGGTGTATTTTAATTCTTTGACAGGTTTGTAGATGCATTTAATTTTTTGATTTGTTTGCCTAAAGAGACTCATATATGGTGTGCTTCTTGGGATCTGATGGGGCCTCTTTTAGAGACATTCTACAATTACTTTAAAGATGAGCGCCATGATTCTTCTCTCAAGCTCCTTTGGAAGAGGATCGCTGGGGAAATGAGGCAGTGCATCCAATGCATATCACAGCATCATCAGGCACAGGAGACTTACAATATGGAGTACGAGTCGAGTTCCATTGGACCCCTTCTTGATGTTCTGCGGACACTTGATGAGGAGAGGGTAACTGAACATTTAAGGGAGATGAATGCTAAACTTAAAAGAGAAGAGTATGATCCTCTATGTGACAATGGTGAAATTGTGACTATTATGTATGAGGTATACCTTGGTCTGGATATAACATCTATTGGTATATATTGTTGGGTGATTCTTTTTGCAGTGGCAAAAATAAGCATCTGTGCTGAGATTTTGGCTTCGCTTGCCCTAGTTTAGTGCTGTATCCAAAATAATAGTTTGTAGGGCTTCTGGGCATTTTCTTTTGGTCCCTCAGGTGCTTGCAGTCCAGATTTCATTGGGTAGAACATTTGACTCCATTGATTATCAACGGCTGTTCATGTTTTTTAATGGCATGAAGTTCCCTCTTATGCTTCACGTAATTGGCATGCACATTTTTAATATAGATGTTGCCCATATATAAGGACCTTTATATATTGATAATTTCATATTTTCTCAAGGTTTCTGATTGTTTCCTGAGGTAATGCAAAAATTCTGGATTTTTTGCCCCTTTCTGACTGCATTATTGTTTCCATGAATCTACAGGTCTTGATGTTTCCTAGCTTACTGGATGATCAGTCGCTGATAATTGAGTTCGAGCTGTTTATTGAAGCAGTTGATAACATGCATGAATTAGCTTTGGCTGGACATCAGCAGTTTCCAGTAATGTGCTGGCTTTTTGTCTTTACGGACACATGAACTTACACATATGGTTTCTTAGTCTTCTTATAAATTGCATGTGAATTGTAGGGAATTTATGCATTGCTTTTCTTCACTAGAAGAGTGCGTACTGTTGGTCGACGTTTAGCTCGGTCTATGGAAAAATTGAGGTACTGTTCTTTTATACTTAACTCTTTTGGGAAATTTTTTCACACTTTTTTTCCCTTAGGTTCCACTGCACGACTTGAATTTGAAGGTCAGAGTCTCGTTTATTGCTTTTTAAAGCTTTAGAAATTGAAGTGGGATATTAATTGGCTTTGTCTCTCCTATCACTCAGATGTTTAATTCAAACCACTAGGAGAGTATAGGAAATGTAAGCATATCAACCAATCATTATTAAAAGCTAGTGGTTGTTCACTTGTGCCAATTGCATACTAATTGTCTATTTTTTTGATGCACTCCATACTAGTCGGAGTTACCTAAAGTTCACTGCAGCAATTGTGTAAGTTGCGGAGATCACGTGATGCATAACATTTTCCAATTTTTTCTCTACTGCTTTGGCTATATTTTTTTAATTGTCGTTTATAGATCAAGTTTCTGATGAACTTAATTCTGTTTGCAATTCATGCAAAGACATCAAGATTGATTCATATTCTTGTCTTAGAAATACATGAAGAGGCTTCTGTAAGTGCGTCTTCTTTGAAAATCATGTAGCGATATCTTTTCTTTGTTGTAAGGGGCACATGATTTCATGCAATGGATAGTTAGAAGTACTTTAGCTACTTTTGCATTAACTTCTTCAAACTTCCAAGAAATACCCATTTTTTTCCTTTCCATGTATACTCTAAGTTGTGTAGGAACCTTAGAACAAGAAGTGCATGATGAACTTGAATTGTATATATCCTGTCATTTTTTTGGAACTTCTAAGCTCTAACAAACTTGAGTGAGTGGTCTGTTATTTCTTATTACTTATTCTGACTGCCAAAATGCCAACGAAGTTTCATTCATCCAGGCTGTTTATATTATCTTCTGTGACATCATACCTTCTAATAAGTTTAAACATAATGGATTGTTGATATGTTGTTGTGGAAATCTCTTGTCCTTGTTATGGCTACATGGACTCTACAGTTCTACCTTTCTTCAATGATTTGTTCTATTTGTGGTTAGGAGAGCAACAGATCTAGAACCTTTGCAGCCATTGCTGAACAAATTCATTGTGTTTTTGGAGACAGAAGTACTGCCTTCAGCGTGTAAGGCTACAAGGCCAAGATCAGAGCTAGATCGCCAATCAGTGTGGCTTGGATTCACATCATTGTAAGAAGAATGGCTTAAGTCTTTATCTTTAAACTTAATTTCCCACGCCCTCCTCCCTTCTCCTTTTACTAATTGTTCCTGTATTTCTGCCTTATGAAGGTTTGAATTTTTGGAACCTCCAGTGTTCGAAGAAGGAATAATGGAGCGCTATCCTATTTTTTTTGATATAGTGCTCAACCATATCAGTGGTGATTCCGGTGAATTTTCACTTGCAGTAAACTGCTTGAAAGAACTGTTCAAAATGCTTGGTTAGTGTCATTGAATTTTTTGTACTGTAACTTCAATCCTGAACATATTCAATTCATGAAGTGTTTGTACTTCCCGCTGAATTTTCCCTTGTTTTCAGGTTGTAAACTCTGGCTGAGGTCCACATTGTCTCCAAGTGTGATGCGGAACACATTACTAGGCCAGTGTTTCCACACTCGAAATGAAAAAATGCACATAGATATATTTGATCTTTTCCCACCTTTTCTACAGGTATGTCCATAAATTGTGTTCTAACTTTTCAGATATAACTCATTGACAAAATATTTGTTATGACATTTCTTCTTTCACAATTCCAGTCACTTGAAGCCTTGCAAGATGGGGAACATGAAAAACAACGGCGGCAGTTTCTCTATTTTCTCCTCCATCAAGTTCCAGCCAGCAGCAACTTCAATGTTTTGACTCGAAAAATGGCGTGCAAGGTTTTTATCACTTTTTATAATTCCCAAGGAGAAATCATTTTCTTAACCTACATGATTCTTGAAGTTTCCTGTGAATAGTTTTGTAGTTCTGTAGTTTTGGCTCATTACTACCATTTATTTAAAGATTTTATTTTCAGATAGCCCTGCTTATTGTGCATCGAGGCTACAAGATGAACCCTCCTTGTCCCCCTTCTGATTGTGCACATATGTGGTACGTACTCTTGGACCTTATGTTGGAAGGTTGTGCAATAGTGATGATTGCCAAACATTTTTCCTGCAATTATATTTTAGCAACTGTACTAAAGCATGTGATTGGAGAACTTAGTTCAGATTTACCTTTAAATTGGGCTGAGATGTACCAGGGAGATGAATGTTAATATTAGGAGATGAACTAAGTTCTTACAAATTTTAATGGGGGTCCATTTAGAGAAATTAAATTCCTGTATATCTAGGCATCATCCATGTCTCTTATGTTTATTTTTTGCATCTTTTAAGTTTCTTAAAGGGCCATAAGTTTGGTGCAGCAGTAAATTCTTAAGATAAAAGACATAACTCATTCATGCAAGGATATGCTAAAAGGTTGCAGAAGCCCTTTGTTTGGACCATAAATAGGGGAAAATTTCTGTTTAGTTCTTTAATTCACATATTTATACTTGTATAGAATTCAAACAACTCTTAGTCAATCACTACTAAGTTTGCTCTGCAAACTTTGAGAAACAGATGCAGAAATACATGTTAGATCATGCAGCATTCTGTAAATCTATGCTTATCTTATCGACAAATGGTTCTGGACATAAATTAGTCACTTATGGCCATTTCTGACAATCCCTTGTGACCATTTTGTTTGACAGGGGTCCTTCACTTGTTTCTTCTCTGAGGGATACTTCACTACATTGTTCTTTGAGACAACCGGCTTTTGATCTTATACAAACTATAATAGTTTCTGATGCTGCTGCATTGACGGCTTCATTGTTCAATAATTCCATGCCTGTGAGTGATGAGAGAAGAATTTTTTCTGACTGGACTAATAATAATGATGAGATTCCATTTGCTTTGGGTGTAGAAGAAAAGGGTACTAGCTGTTGGACTGAATTCAATGCACAGAGTAAGGTTACCGTGCAGGAGTATAGCAGTTGGATGTGCATCCCAATGCTATGGGTTGATGTTCTTGTTGATATTGATCCATCAGTCTTGCCAGTGTCATTTTCCAAGGCTGTTTTCTGGGCTCGATCTCGTTTAGTTATGGTAGAACCTGATACAAGTGTAGAAACGGAGCTTCAAGTGAGAAGTTGGCTTTTGTCTTTTGCTATAGAAATCACTGGTTCATTGGGATGGAAGGTTCCTACTGGTTATGATGATGGTGGAGCTGGAAAAGAGTCAAAAAATTCAGTTAAAGTGTTAATGATGCATCTTCCTTTAGTAAGAGCATTTAACAGGTTCCAAAATAATGCACACTAAATTTTCTGAATTTGTTTTATGTCATATAACTTTAGGGTTTGCAATTTAATTTGGATTGGCATGTGGCTTTGCGATTGCTTCAGAAATTTCTCTGGATGATTTTACAGATTCGTTGCACACTTTTTAGTTAAAATGGGGCAAGGTGAACTCCGGAAACAGTGGACTTGGGAACCAAGGATGGCAGAGAGCTTGATTCTTTTGCTTGTGGATCCCAATGATGTATGAACTCATAGCTATTCCATTATTATTTTTTGGGTACATTGGAATCCAAACAAAATAAGCGAATGGAAACAATTAGTGCCTAATTTAACAAACTCCTCTTGTAACAATTCTATAATTGCTTCAGGGCAGGACAGTTTTTAATGACCATATTTCCTGATCGTTACAAACAGTTCTCCTGTAGGGATTGTAGATATTTACTTGCTGCTGATGCAATAGGAGTTGGGTACATTAACTAATCTATTATGATTCACTTTCAGTGACTGTTCTACATGGTGTGACATCTAGGTATCTGTGCGTGTGTAATGCAAATTAATCTGATTGGCTTTCTGCAAATATTTGTAATTTATTGATGCTTACACAGCATGTTAGGCAATTCAGTAAATGTATCTTGGAGCAAGTTTCAAACACAAGGGGTCTTTCAAGTGGCCTGAAGTTTCTTAGCTCTTGCCTTTCTTCTCTGTCAGCCGTCCTATTGGGCTTGAGACATGCTCTTCAATTGGTGAGTGACCACTGATAAGAAAGGCAATTTTCTCTGTTATTTGGTTGTCATTATTATCATTTTCCCACTAAGATCTTGCTTTTATTTTGTAACAGGCACTAGATGATACTTTTTATTTCATTTACCAATAATTATATTGAGTCAAGTGGAATAGCCCTTTTTAGCATATATGTGGTTTAGATTGCTTTCTCTTAGTTCAATCGTTCCATGTTGACATGCGCTCGTGAAGATTTCTAGTAATTCTTCAAATGACTTGTTTGGCCTTACATCTTTCTGTTTGTAATTCACAGGTTCAATTGGATTCTGTTCTATTGAAGTTTCAGACTTTACAACATTTTTTATTTGTTCTGTGCAAGCTGATCAAAGGAGGGGATTCATCTAACCCAGTCTTTCCTGAGAAGTCATCTGATGATATAAGTTTTAACAAGTACTCCTCACAAGGTGGATTTTTAATGCAGCCAGTCTTTGATTCTTTGACAGTGGAGGTTGATGGACATTCGTCGAGCACAGACTTCAAATTACTAGAGAAGTTCCAATCCTTGCTGTCACCAATTGCATGGCCTTCAATTGAAAGATGCTTGGTTGAAGGGAAGGCATTCATTGATTCAAGTCCTTGTCAGGTATGCTGTGAAGCCCCACAAGTCTCTCACCCAACTCTCCATTTGCTCCTCATCTTTTTCTTCTGGGTAGGGGTGAGCAATTTGTGGTTTGGGTTGGTTTTTATCAAAACTATAAATCAACCCCACTATAAAATGGTTTGTTTTAGTTAAACCAAACTAAGCATCTAAAAATCTAAATCAAACTAAACCAATCCCAATAAAATTGGTTCAGTTTTGGTATTTGGTTTGATTATAACTTTGATTTGAATAATTATTGAAAATCTCTTTACTTTTTTAATAGAATAATATTTTAACTGATAGGAAAGTTTCATATGAAAAAGGTGAGAAATTTAATCATATTTCCATAATCTTTTTAAAATGATTTATAAACAATAAAAATTTTTAAGTGATTAATTAAATATAGTGCAGAAAATTTTGATATTTAGAATGAAAAATTATTGAAAAGTTAAATATATATTTCTGTAATTTTATTAATGATATAGCAAACTTAATAGGAATTAATAGAAGAAAAAGAGAGAATTTGAGTGAATTATTTGAAAGATACTATTCACTTTAATAATAGTATATTTAATATTTAGATTGCTTTTTCTAACAAGTAGTAGTTTATTTAAAAAATTAAAATAGTAGTGAACTTAACGATTTGGTTTATATTCTTTTTTTATTTAAAAAAAATCATCATTTTGTTTTAAAGAAGTTTGTTTTTTTTTCAATTGTTTGGTTTGGGTTGAGCAGAATTTGGTGGTTTGTGCTCACCCATATTTCTGAGTTTGTGATTTTGCCAGTTGGTCTGTGCTTTGGTTACGAATAGTTAATGCTTTCTTAAAGATAATTTGCTGACATTATTCTTTTTAAGTCATATTTACACTCCCATAGAGCAAAGATGACAATGGGCTTTTTTTGGGAGTTGGTGAGGGTGGCATTGCTTGTTTACTTTCAACTTCATAGCTTGGTTTCTTTAAATAGGCTTTCTGTCCATTTCTTCTTGTTTCAGATGACTTGTGTACGTGTACTTGAAATAATCCCTGTTGTTTTTGAAAGACTTTGTCCACCTTCTGTTCGACATCCTGTGGATTCTGTAAGGGTGGTGAAAAATGTTTTTGACTTTATGTGGCTTCACGATTTGATTGACTGGGGAAAGTCATCACTTAAAGTTGTGGTTGTGTACTGGAGGAAAACGATTGGTTCCTTAATGAAGCTGCTTACAAGATTTTGCAGTAAAGTTTCTGCTTTTGCCGTGGATATCGAGAATCTTATTTCATGTGGTAAGCTTTTCAAGGACACAGTCTCTCTCTCTCATACACAACAGAGCACACAAAACATTCCTATATGTATATATATACATTTTTAGATTCATGTATGGTGGTTCTCATCTATTTGTAGCTCATTTGCCTTTTTGCTCATGTGTTGTGCGTTTTGAATGTAGATATTATTGACATGGATCAATTGGCCAAACAAGTGTCACACCTCCGTGTTATGTTATCTAAGGAAGCTTATTCTAATATTGGCATGGTTAGATCAAGAGACAAAGCTTCAAATCCAGAGGGTTTGTCTTTTGTAAGAAGGCATTCAAATCTGCCTGTGCAGCCTATCGAGTTGGAGGATACTAATGTGCAAGTTGCAGACTTGAGATTAGTGGCTAATAGAAGGGATAAAAGTGATGTGATTGTGCTTTCTGATGACGAGGCAGAAACACTCATTTCACCTGTGAAGGTCAACTTATCAAGCTCTGATGCTGGCCATAGTGTGTTGGATGAAAATAAAATAACTTCTCTTAAAACTGCTTCACAAGTTGGCATTCTAGACATGGATTTTCCAGGAACTAATACTTCAAAGGATGAACTTGATGCTGGTGAACAGAAGGTTGCTGCAGATGGATCTGGCCTGATTTCTCAGAAGCTAGATGTTGATAAGTTAGGTGGCAAACCAGCTGCTCGACTTGAATCAGAAGGAAGAGAAGACAAGAGTAAAGAAGTGAAGCCGAAAGGCAGTATAGATTATTCTTTGTCATCTCAATGTGGAACTGATTTGAGGAGTTTCCTTGAAGAATCTGTTAAGTCTTTGGATATTGAAAAAGTAGGCAACAATTTGGTTTCTGAAGCAAGGGACAGAGTGCTGAAAGATTTAGTGAGTGATTCCAACAATAAGCATGTGGAGTCTTTCCTGAAATCTGTCAGGCCGCAGCAGTTGAATGCAACCAAGTTGGTTGCCTCTGGTTTTAAAAGACAGGTTATACAACTTGGAGCACCATCTGATACTAGGTTTGGAAATTTACACCGGCGTGAAGCTAGAGATAAAAGGTTCAAGCCTCCAAGACTTGATGAATGGTATAGACAAATATTGGAAATAGATTATTTTGCCATGGTAGGGCTAGCAACTGCAAGTGAAAACACAAAACAGACAAGTAAATTGAAGGAGGTTCCTGTGTGTTTTCAATCACCTAAGCAGTATGTGGACATTTTTCGGCCATTGGTTTTGGAGGAGTTCAAGGCGCAGCTACATAGTTGCTTTCTGGAGATCTCTTCATGGGAGGAGATATATAATGGTAGTCTATCTGTGTTGTCAGTTGAGAGGATTGATGATTTTCATCATGTTCGCTTTGTCCATGATGACCATGATTCTTCATCATCTAAAAGCTTCGTGGAAAATGACCTTGTTTTACTAACAAAAGAGGTTCCACAGAATAAATCCCATGATCTTCATATGGTTGGAAAGGTATCTTATTTTCTTTCCCGATCATTTTTGGGAAGATTTGGATGAGTTTCACGTCAAGTGTTCGTGTCTTCTGTGTGTCTGTGTGTGTAAATCCACATGCACAAACTTAGCCTTATGCTCTTTATGAATATTTTCATATGATTCATGATGGTACACATTGTCTGAATGTGCTTAGTTTGCTTGGGGTAGGATGTAATTAATAATAACTTCTTGAATAAGCCATAGTCTCGATAGAGAGGGCTACGGGAAAGAGTTGTTGAAATGGTGAATTTTTGCCAAATTATAGGCTCGTAGCTGGTTGATCTATAGCTGTTTACCTAGAACATTTTGTTCAACTCTTGAGCTGTTTCCTGTGTTCTAAACAATGCATCCTGATGTAACCATCCTGCTTTTCAGGTGGAGAGACGTGAGAGGGACAATAGCAGAAGGGCAAGTATTCTTCTCATTAGATTCTATTTTCTGAATGGTTCCCCACGTCTAAATCAAGCTAGGAGGCAACTTGTTGAACGCAGCAAATGGCATGCTAGTCGCATAATGAACATTACGCCCCAACTTCGTGAATTTCAGGCCCTATCATCACTAAAGGATATTCCCATCCTCTCTGTTATTCTAAATCCTTCCACTGGTTCTAGCAGTGATGATAAATCAAGAAAACTGGCTCTTGCTAACCTTTCCCAGCCCTTGCAGCAAATACTGAAGGCATCATTTAATGAAAGCCAACTGCAAGCTATCAGTGTTGCATTTGGTTCATGTAAAGTTAAGAAAGACTTTGAGTTGACCCTTATTCAGGGTCCTCCAGGTATGATTTGTAACCCATCTTCCTACCAGAGCTTAGATTTTCTGGATTTTTATTGTGATTGAATTCTAATAGGGACTGGAAAGACTCGAACCATAGTGGCCATTGTGAGTGTGTTCCTTGCTTCACTAGAGGACACAAATAATCCAAAGATTAGACGTTCAAAACAAGATAATGATTTGGGAATTAATACCAGAACTAAGATAAGTCAATCTGTTGCAATCGCAAGGGCATGGCAGGATGCAGCGTTGGCTAGACAATTAAATGAGAATGAAAAAACAAGCAAAAAGTCGCCTGAAACATCTACTAGGAGAAGGGTTCTCATTTGTGCACAATCAAATGCTGCAGTTGACGAGTTGGTTTCAAGAATTTCCGTTGAAGGCCTTTATGGAAGTGAAGGGAAGATGTACAAACCATATCTTGTGAGGGTTGGCAATGCAAAAACAGTTCATCAGAGTTCACTTCCTTTCTATATTGATACTCTGGTTGAGCATCGCCTTGCAGAAGAGAAGATGCACTTGATTGACGCTAAGAATGATTTGGGGAGAGACTCTTCAACAACATTGCGCTCTAACCTTGAAAAGTTGGTGGATCGTATCAGGTACTGTGAGGCTAAGCGTGCTAACTTGAGGGATGGAAATTCTGACCATAAAAGCGCCTCAGAAAATGAGATGCAGAAGGGTGATGATGGAAAAGAGATGTCTGATGCTGAATTAGAGGCAAAGCTACGAATATTATATGAGCAAAAGAAACAAATGTACAGAGATTTGAGTGCTGCTCAGGCTCAGGAGAAAAAGACTAGTGAGGAAATTAAAATGCTGAAAAATAAATTGCGAAAGTCAATATTAAAGGAAGCTGAAATAATTGTAACTACATTAAGTGGATGTGGTGGAGATCTCTTTGGAGTATGCTCTGAGTCTACGTCAAATTGTAAGTTTGGAAATCCATCTGAACACGCACTGTTTGACGTGGTCATCATTGATGAAGCAGCACAAGTAAATTTTCTTATTCAGTTATCTTTCATTTCTAAATTTATTTTTTATTTTTTTGTGTTAGTGTTTCTCTTCTCAGTTAGATTAAATGATGTCTTTGCAGGCCCTGGAACCTGCTACTTTGATTCCTCTTCAGCTTTTGAAGTCCAATGGAACAAAGTGCATCATGGTAAAAACTATCCTGTGCATTATATTTGTGAATCTTGTGTATCATTTTGGGATTGCACTGAAGTGTTTGACCTCTCTTGTGGAAGGTTGGTGATCCAAAACAGCTTCCAGCAACTGTTCTCTCTAATGTTGCAAGCAAGTTTCTGTATGCATGCAGCATGTTTGAACGTTTACAAAGGGCTGGTCATCCTGTTACCATGCTCACCCAACAGGTGGACCAACTTTCTCCTTTTTGGGTTATTAGGGGGATAATTTTCTCCTCTTTTCCCCCCTCTTTTTTATTTAATAGTATAATTTTAGGGCAGTCAATCTAACCACTAGATCATTCTTCAAAATGATGCATTGACTAAAAACTCGGACCAGAAGAAAGTAGTTCCTTGGGATCCATAACCTTTAGTAGACGTTTAACTCTTTCAGATCTAACTGTTTTATATAATTCATATGAGACCACACACACGAGCTTGATGCTTATATCTCCTACTACTTAAATTCAATCCTGAACCTATGATTTTGTATATGCTTCTACACGTTATTACTTGCTGGGAAGTTCTACATGTTTAATTATTCTGCTGCTTCCTATGTAACTTATTTTATTTTTTTAACCATGTTTTAATTTGTTGCAAATATAGTGGAGTATTTGTTGGATACTTTTAGGATTGGGTTGTATAATCTTTCTGATTCTTGAAGAACGATGGTAAAGAAATTGCTTTAGATATTTACTTTTGCTGACTAATATAAGAACATTGCTGTTATAATTGTTCTAAATCTCCACGAGATTTGATTGAAACTTCTCCAATTAGGATGCATGTTTGGGCAACTGAATTTTTTTAGGATATCAAGGTTGCTATTCTAGGAAGTAATCTTCATCCATTGCAATTGAAGACAAAGATATGCCAAACATTTCAAAAGACATCTTTGGATGGCCATGTATTGCATATACAAAGGGGGAATGGGTCCATTATTATAAGGGTAATATAACCTCGAACAGAGAGAATAAGACTTAGAGATGATGCAAGAAAGATTTTATCTGATTTCAGACTGAAGTTCAGGTAAAACAAGGCCTCTAGGTCCAAAATGTCTGATAGCTTTTTTTTCTTTTTAATTTTCTTCTTATTCTTCCTTTAATTGTAAAAATCTGCTAACATTTGTCTAGGTAGGTAATGTTTGCTTGAAATCAGCTGCAAAAGAGTGAAGCGATAACACAGTAGACGGATATGAATATATAGTTGGACATGTGCCCTTTGTTTTGAAAACTTTATTCACAAGTTTCCTACTGTTGCAGTATAGGATGCATCCAGAGATTTGCCAATTCCCGTCCTTGCATTTTTATGAAGGTAAGTTGCTCAATGGGGGACAATTATCGAGCAAGTCAGCTCCGTTCCATGACACACAGGGTCTTGGCCCATATGTATTCTATGACGTCATAGATGGCTTGGAGCTTCATGGTAAGAATAGTGGTGCCCTCTCCCTTTATAATGAGCACGAGGCTGAAGCTGCTGTTGAGCTACTTAGGTTCTTCAAGAAGAGGTATTCTGTGTTCCTGGTGGAACTTGTGGTCATATAAATGGTCTTATTCTTATTAATTGGTTGATAATTTTCACGGAATAGATTTGGCTGGTAGTCCAGAGCTAATATTGAGTTAGGGCCTCATTGAGCTGTATATTTTGAAATTTTATGTAGGTACCCATCTGAGTTTGTTGGTGGAAGAATTGGCATCATAACTCCTTACAAGTGTCAGCTTTCACTTCTGCGATCTAATTTTTCTAATGCATTTGGATCACATAATATAGCTGATATGGAGTTTAATACTGTTGATGGCTTTCAAGGCCGAGAGGTTGATATCTTGATTCTTTCTACTGTCAGAGCGTCTAATTCGTGTTCAACTGCTAATGGAATCAACTTTAGCAGCATCGGTTTTGTTGCTGATGTAAGACGTATGAATGTTGCTCTGACAAGAGCTAAGTTATCCCTTTGGATATTGGGTAATTCAAGAACCTTACAGTCAAACCCTAACTGGGCAGCCCTGGTGAAGGATGCTGAAGAGAGAGATTTGATAATTTCAGTTAAAAGGCCATACAAGTCCTTTAAGTCATCTACTGGTGATAACAATTCGTCAGAAAATGCTGATAGTCATTGTGGGAAGGCCAAGGGTTCTGAGCATTGTAGAGATACCAAGAAACTGGAAAAACAAAATGAGTGGAAGGGGAAGGATGCCTTGAAAAAGATAAGAATCAGTTCAGAGGATCAATCTAAAGGGAAAGTTTCTGGTGGTGTTCATGATTTTGTGAGGAAGGCTGATGATGTCCATTACAGAAAAAAAAGACCTGGAGATGCTCGAACTGGTCAAGATAAGAAAGATGTTCACTCTGCAGACACCAATTGTGAAAAAAGACTGTCAAAGAATGTAGACTCCACAACTTTAGAACAAGTTGCATATGATGAAAACAAAGGTAAAGATAGAATTGAGAAAAAACTAATTTCTGGGAGTTCTTATATGGGTGGCAGAAAAGATAAATTCAAAAACCTGAAAGATAATCCACACCATTTTAAACAAGAAAGAAGTGTTGGCAATAAGAGGCTGGAAATGGATGTGTTGAAACAACCCAAGAAACATCTGGAGCGTGATCTATCCCAGAGGAATTCAGAAGTTTCAGTGTCTTCATCTGGTAGCAATCAAAAGGTTGGGGAAGTCAAAGATGATAGAGCTTTAAATCACAGTACTACTAAAGATCTGATTGCAAAAAGGAAGCAACAGCGTCAAGCAGTTGATGCGATTCTTTTCTCGTCTCTAATTTCTTCTAAAAAACCAGAACCATCGTTGAAATCTGTGCCTCCTAAAAGGGCTGTTTCTCCTATTTCAGTAGCAAGTGGATCTATGAGACCACCTAAGATAAGAAAAGGTATATTGTCATATATGTTTTTGTCTTTATAATTACTGCACTTTTATGCACTCAATAATTGTGGCTTCAGAATCCAGCAATGGTGTAACCCTTTTGGGCATTATATTCCTAAGTTTGATAATGATGTTTTAACTTGTTTCCATGCTGTCTCTGGTCTGTCTTCAGAGTTCCTTACTATGACTTTTAAGATCTCTTATTGAACTGCAAAATTAAAAAAAATTGATGGTCCCATTACATCATCTCTCTCTTCACTTAATGTGTGCATGTACTTTGAGCTCCCCTAAATCTGCGCAATCAATATCTTTTCTTTTTGCTCACTAAATTTAAATTGTTTGTGATTTATAACGTGTAGATTCTTTGCTCATTGTCACAGCCAAATTTATGCTGCAGTTTACCATGAAAGTGAAAAGTTTGATATCAAAAATTCTTCATAGGATGCCTTTTGTTTTTCAATTTCTCGTTGATATTTTCTCTTTTTGATCGTTTGCATGTCATTTTGTGTCTGAGTTCTGACTACATAATTTCTTGATTGTAAATTCAATTGTTTTAGCTCCTTTTAAAAATTACTATTCAGCTTATATTTCATTTTGTTTCCATCAGGCCAGTCTGATAAGTCATCTAAAAACCTGATTCAAGATCAGAGGTAGCAGGGCCAGAGTAGAAAAATAGAAATCAATCTGAGGCTGATGTCAGTTCAAGGACAAACGGAACTTGATATTCTTTGGGAGCTTGGTAAAAGGAAAGACTCTTGAGAGTTCTCGTATTCCAGAGAGATGCAAATTTGAAGTACGAACTAATCAGAGTTGCCACATATGCACACGTGAGTTTATTTTTTGTTTGCCCAGTATAGACCCGGACCTCTTATCATGCAGGTGTGTCGCTGCTGTGGCCTCCGATTCATGAAGTACACAAATGATCAGGTGGTTGATTTTTTCTCTAGATTATCATTTTGCTGTTGTGTGTTCATCCAATAGCAAATTTGCTGGTGTGGTAGAATATTGTATATACAAGACCTGTAAATGATTGTAGTTTCTACTCATAGTTATGAAAATAAGCCACAAAATTATACACCAAGGGATAGAAACTCATGTTTTGCTAGTTTGTGCGTCTCCCCGAATTGCAGGAGTAAAGCCATTATGATCTGCACTGATATACCTGAATGATTGACCCTACCTTCTTTTACTTCTCAAATATTGAATTGCATAGGTTCAGATCATCTGTTCCTGTTATTTTGTTCCTATTCTATTTCATGCTAAAACGACGTCGTATTGTGCATGGACACGGTAGGAATAGAATAATGGGAACAGGTGATCTTGTCCCGAATTGTATGAGTACATGTTTATGAAACATCTGTGATCTGTATACTTTTCCATATAACCCTCAAACTTCTCGATCGATAATGACTTAGTTCCATATTTAAGAATTTATCAGAAGATTCATTTTGCTGATGATTAGATTTGTTGTATCATTTGATATTGGAGATGTTCTCTACTGTAGACAATTATCTTTACAATGTGAAGTCAACCTTCAAGAAGGTGGCTGGATTATGCTGCTGTTGAGTCATTTCCAAACCTGACATTGAAACTTGAAGATGATCTTCTTTATGTTGTGCATGTATTTATGATTAGATTGTTGTTTTTGTGGTCTCTGTGTATGGAAATGCATGATGATTTCACATGTACTGTTGCAGATGATTTTAGATATTCCGTAGCCTCTTCTATAAAGTAGATTGCTTTAGCAATAATGCATTTTTATCATAGCAAGCACATAAAAGAAAAAAATTGTCCCTCAAAGGAGGTGGCTGAAATGATTGAAGTGATGTTTTAGTACGAACAAGAGCTAAATCGGTAAGGAAAGAAGTGTAAGATCTAAAATGTTGCATTGATATTAGACTATCAAAGTTGACTAAACTTTGAATCACTACAATTATCAAAACCGAATTAATTTGATTAATTGATTGTAAAAGTCGCCTTTTCAGTTTAATTAATTTCAATAATTTTTGTTGTTGATAATAAATCAATTTGTGAATTAATTGACTAATTTTTATAAGCTAATTAATTTTATAAGTTAAAATTAATTAATTAATTTTTATTTAACAGACTTGTTTTTAGTTAAATTTTAAAATTTTTGATCCACAAGAACTAGCTTCCTCAATCATATTTCAAAGAATTTTATTCAATATTTAATCGAATTTATAACTAGTTAATATCAATTAAATTTTATAAATCTTAAATTTTTTATTTCAATTTTTAAAACATTAATGATTACAAATAGACAAATTTCTAAGTTTTCTATCTACTTAATTGGGGTATGATGACGCTTGAATTATAGAGAAAATGATCCAAATGGAATCAAAAGCATATCTCCAAATCATTAATCATTGCATGATATATCTCACTACTCGTGAATAATGATTAATCATAACTACCAATCAACTACTCTCTCAATTATGAAAGCAAGAAAGAGTAAGGACTCAGGTCAACTTTGGAGATTTTGTCTATCCTCGACATGTATACCCATCATTTGAAAATTAGATGGAAAAATATTTAAAATTTGAACAATTCAATTGATATTGGAATATCAGAAAATTAGTTAAAAATTAAAAAAAAATAAAAATTTAAAAAATGATTAAAAGAGATTGTCCCTATTCATAAAAAATTTTGAAGTTTAATTTTAAAAATGAGTCTATTAAATAAAACTTAATTTATTTATTTTAATTTACAAAAATTAAATGATATAAACTAGCAAGTTTTTAACAACAAGATTTATCAAACACTGAATCAAAACATTAGTTAATTCAAAATTTTTACCATATAACAATCAAAGTTATTGGATTTTTTAATCTTGCCATACTGTACAACGTGTATGTATTAATCATTTGCCATCAGAAGTCTGAAGAAGTTTAATAATATGCAGTCTTATTTTAATTATTAAAAAGTTATTTAAAAATCAAAATTTCAAGTTAGAAACCAAAATTGAATCCTGAAATTATAAAAGATGTTTAACCACATTTATTCACTTGGCTAGTTTTAGGATAATATAAATATTTGTACTTATATTATATGTACTTATCTTAGCATAGAATTAAATTCATAAGCACAAAGAAACATAATCATGTGAGCTGATTATGATTAAACGTCTAAAATAATGACAATCATTATCTTAAGCCATGTGATATGACTCCTTTTTCAAACATAGGAAGTCTCATAATAATTTCTTTTTTTATTATTTTTAGTTTGGTGTATCTAATTCCATGAAAGTGTATTTTCTTTTAACAACTTGAGGGAGTGCTTTGTAACAACTGATAAAAATTACTCCTTTATAATTATAAAATTACAGATTTAGATTACGAAAATAACCTCTTTGTAAAAATTACAAAAAAAAGATTGCGTACATGGATGACTTTCCTCTGACCTTTAGAAGAAAGTAGAGAGCCTTTTGTATGAAATACGTTGACCTTTTGTATTTTCTCTGTAAATGGTATGGATAATTTTGACATATAAATTATTCACACAAAACTTGAAATTTGCAAGAATTACTATATTATCTTTTTTCCTTATTTTACAATGAAAAGTGTAAATATATACAGAAATTAAAACCGTTCACATTCTACACCTATTAAATTTTAATTAATTTATTTCCATTTCAATTTCCAAGGGTTCATTTCTTGTTCATCTTGTATTCAGTCTTATCTAATCTACTTGTAACTGTTTTTGTATTTATAAAATAGGATTAATTAAATATTTTATTTTATTTTTATGTTTTAAAATCATTATTGAAAAAAATCCAAATAATGTAATAGTTTCGCAAACTTTTAGATTTTTTTCAGTCATTTCTAGCACAAACAAAAATTAAAAAGATTAAACACATTAAAATAAATCAACACCGAAATTTATTAACGCAGTTTAACACACCTTACCTACGTCTACCGGCTAGTTTAATACTTTCTCTAACGATAATAGTTGTTATACAAGACTTTACTGAACCTACACCACTCAACCCTCGACACTATTTCTCTCCCTCAGAACCCGTGAAAGTATTTTACACCTAATAGTACGACCGACCGTACTAGCCTCAGGAGATATTTTTTCTCAAACAATATTTAATGATAATGAAATAAAATAAATAACTCAAGTGATTAAACAAAATTTAACATAAATGAAAATATTTGAGATAAAAAGTAACTCTCCTAAATATGTCGCTTCATTAATAAAAGAACGAAAAGCTGTCAACTAAGAAATCTGTTATGAATCTTCGATATAGTCACTGAAACATCTTATATACAACGGTCACAAAGCGTTTCAAATCAATAAATACTTCGTCACCGAAACGTTAACCCAATAAACCTACAACAACTACAATAATTACTAAGTTTTTCACACCAAACTAACAACAATGACAGCACTTATAAAATTACGAAAACTTCTAAAATTTTTGCACACCGACACAAAAACGACAACCACAAAATTATCTAAGATAACCCTCAATTGTCTTTTAAGAATAAAAGAATAGTCAGCTGCAGAAAATCACGTAATCAACCGATAACACAACACCCACTCATAATCAACGTTGTTTCTTACTACCAATCACCGTAGCCAACATAAGACGTTCCCATCAAAGAACAAAGACGTGGGTTCCATAAAACTGCTCAATTGAGAGTGAGCCACATCCCAACGTACACGACAATCATCTTTATTTTTCAATAATCTATTTTCGGCAAGCCTATCTCATCATGCAAGAAGTCTTTACATCATATAATTCTACACTTACATAACCGTAGACCCATTCATATCTTTTCAATATTTTGTCTTTATCCAATTCAAACTCAACGTATCTTCCACCTTACAAAATATTATATATATGCAATTATATTATTGTTTTTAACTTAGACATGCTAGTATGACAATTGATGAGATTCATCTTGAGTATTGTGGATTGGTTAACAAAATATGTACGTTTTTATATCACCCCTATTTGTCAGAAACAAAGTGGCAGATTTCATGAGGCTCATCTACCCAAAATATAAAAAAAGTTAAGCCAATCATACAGGAGTAAGTGTATATATGCAGACATATACATATATATAGATATAATATGCCCATTTGGGCGGCAGATGTTGACAATGTGTATTCATAATGTATATTCACCTATCATTAAAAACTTAATATTCAAACCATCTAATTTTTTTGATTCAATTTATAATTTGTGGTTAAATTTATTTTACTAAGTTAATTTTTTTAATAAATTCGTATAAATTAAAATTAATTAATTAATTTTATTTTTAATTAAACTTGAATTTTTTTGATAAATAATTACAACTTCTTTTAATTATATTTTAAATTCTTTAATTTTATTTAATCTTTAGTCAATTTTATAGAGGTCTAATATCGATTACACTTTTAAACTTTAAATATTTTATCTTATCGGTTTAACTTCAGATATAATTTTTAAAACATTTATATTCACCAATTAACCAACATAATACAAAATAGCTAAATAGCAAGAGAGAGTTATTGATGCAGTCAGGGCCATCCCAAGTGGTTCTATACACATTATTAGGTGGTTTTTTAAATATTGGTGTAACTTGACTCCCTTTTCTTCGATATATGTTAAATTAATTATGGTATATATAATATTATATATATATATATATAATATTTTAAATAAATAAATTAATAAATTAATAACTCAAATTACTTAACAAAATTTTCATTAATATTAATAAACATAAAATATTTTATCATTTTTATCCATAATGTCATAATTAATGTGATTCGAACTCACAATTTATTAGAAAAGTGTCTTAAAATTTCTAATTATTAATTATTTATTTTAAATATTAATGTATGAATAAATTATTAAATATATAATAATATATTTAAACAAATTATTTAATAAATAATACGTAACAAACTCAAATTAATTGATAATTAGTCACATTTTTATCACTTTTTATCAATTGTACTTTACAAACATTTTGAGTGAACCCTCGTTGATATCAATCGATTTTGCAACTTTTCATGGCGAAAGGCACTCGAAACATTCCACTACCAGTCGGTGCACCCTGAAAGGTTTCGAGAAAGTTATTGTTGAGGTAAGTCAGAGCCAACCCCACCTGGCTCGATACACATTATTAGGTTACAATCGACATTCAACAACATACATTTTGTGACTTCATTCGGTTCACTGGTCTCTTGGTTTGGGTCCAACCTATTTTTATTTTTCTGTTTCTTCCTTTCTTTGAAGGTCCTGACACCATTCCTCCATAGTCACACTTAGCAGTGCCATTTTTGTTTCTAGATTTGCTAAATTTTACTATTTTTGTCCATGCATGAATCTGGAAAAAAAAAGAGTATCGGTGGCTGATATTCTTGTTTTGTGATTTAAAATATTAGATATTTTTTCATATATACATACTTCTGGCTTGATGATGATTATTAATTCTTGATTATGACATTGAAGAAACTGTGTTTATAGAGGTGAATAAGTATTCGAACTCTTGTGTATTCGATGCTAAGAGGCATTGAGGTCCATAGTTATTACAAATGTGTTAAAATCGTTTAGAAATATAGTATTTCATTAATCACTATAATTATATTATTAAATAAAAAGTAAGAATAAACCCAAGATGTCTTTTATTTTTGAGGGATAAAAAACTAATATTATGACATTAACAAATTAGTTTTAATTATTTGTAAATACTTGTAAATTTGTTAATAATACATTCCTTAAGATATTTCCTATAGCATGAATAAATGAAATTAATGAGGTGACCATTATGAAATTTAATGTAAATAAATATTTTTATGTGAATAAATATTAACTTAATAATTAATTCATAAACGTAAAAGTACTATAAATTTTGTATGAATTTTTGTAAAATTCAAACGTGTAATTTATATTGTTATAAAAAGACCATATATGTCAAATCCCATTTCCCAAGATGTATGATTGAAAAATTTCTTCGAGGTGAGATTATGATCATGGTAATTAATATATAAGGGAACCAAATACATGGTTTTCAAAGGATAAGTGATGCTATGGTCTTTGAAACGTGATAATGTTGAGTAACTTTTGCCTTAAGAAATAATAAGATCTAGCTTACTTACTATTATGTATAAAAATAAAATATTTAAAAGTGTTTAAAATTATAGAATTTTTAATTTAGTCTCTAATTTTTTAATGACTAATTTTTAAAATTTGTATAAATTAAATAAAAATATTACTAATGTGACGTATTTGTTTAATGTTATGTGTAACATTAAACAAATACGTCACATTAGTAAAAATAAATTTTAAAACTGATTTATATTTTTAAAAACTTAACCACTAAATAATTTTTTTAAAAAAATTAAGCATTATTTAGTTTATTGTATATATATTTACGCGGTGACTTGTTTTGTCACTTCTTTGAGGTAAATGTGTTCATACGACTTGGGAAGTGAGGATTGGTTGAAAGAGAGCTCCAAAGTCCAATGAGAAGAAGAGTGCTATCGAAAGAGTTGTATAGTAAAACTATATTCCAACTTGCTCTTTCTTTAAAATTCATGAGCAGATGTCATGTGCATAAGAACCATATGTCAAAGTAGACTAAGAAAAGGCTAAACTCCATCTTAATGAGGAAGGGTTGATTAGTTAATTAGTTTCTCTACTAGGGGACTTCATTGATCATGAGGCTAGCAATGATTAATCTCTGAAAAAATACCAATAATTAAGTTCAACTTGACCTTACATTTCGATTTTAGTAAACAAAAAAAATAAAATTAATGGAAAATGTACGATTTGTCCGTTACTTTTGACCATTGACCAACAAATTAATTAGCTTTCATTGTTTAATCTTTAACCCAAATTGACATTTTCTTGTTATTTAATTTAAGTATGATGTTTGAGATTTGAACGGATATGTACGACTGTTCTCTAATTATACCTTTGGATTTTAGTATCTATGTAAGATTGATTAAATCATAGCCTATATAAGGAAAATTGGTTACTGGTTCAATGGGGAAAGAAGGATTAATTGTTCTGTCTCCCTCTCTCTCTCTCTCTTCTTTTTATGTGAAGTGAAATCCAATTAGAAAGTATGGATTAGGTAAATAAAGAAATGAACAAAATCAATTTTATTTTTGAAAAGGGATCTTAAGGTAGAACCATAAATGAGTTGAAGCTTATCCAAAAGCTTATTTACTTCGGAATTTAGACGAAAATGAAATTGTGATATTGGAAATTTGGGTAGAGAAATGTTGGGATATTGGGTAGAAAAATGCTGAGACATGTGATATTTTAGTTGGTAAATTGATGCCTCAAATTATGTTATTTGCTACAAAATTTATTGGTTATTGCCTTTATAGAATTTGACATTAGATAGTTTAATTTTCTTTTTTTATTGGTATAACATAGAATTATTATTTTTCGAGTGCATATTAAATAAATTAATAAACATATGTAATAATTCATAAATTACAAATTTTAAACAAATTATAAATTCATAAGTAAATGACATATTTGAATTAATTAATATTAATATATTTTGATTTTGGACTAACCACATTTTACAAATATCTTAAGTGAGTCACAATTTATTCAACTCAAACCTACAAACCTAGTAGAAGTGGGATGTACTTGAGAGGTCTCTTACCACTAATTACTTGGTCCACCACTAAAGGATTAGATAGTGTAAATTTTAGCATTTTAACAAGATGCATACATCCCAATGTACTTTTTAATATAATTCTTTATGGTAAAAGCTTAGCTTTGGATACTCAATATCGACTTTAGGAGTCCTTTAATGTAATGAAAAGGGCTTGCATGTTCTTTGGTTTGTGAAGCAAGATGTCACATTTTTAGGGTTCATATCGTAGTGTATATTTAACAATTCTTTGTGTATAAAAATGAGCATTCACATGGAATTTCTTGAATGCCATCTTCCACGATCTCCAATGCATCCAATATCCAATTAAAAAAAGCAATCAAATAATGAATTTATATATAAAAAGGAAAAAATAATAAAAATGAAATCTGTTCATAACATTTAATAAACATCAATCATAACCAGATACAATATCAAGACAAAAGCCAAGGTAGTTATTTGCATGGGAGAGTAGTAGTACTGGATCTTTCTGTGACCTGCAGTTGGGTCTGTTGTAGCAGTTGCATCAGAAGCCAAATTGCAGCATATAATAATAACGACAATAATTGTGACACCGTACTTTCAGGTTTTGATCACACTACACACAAAATAAATACAGAATCGACCAAACAAAAGAAAACCAGCTTTTAATTAGAAGAAAATGGTTATATTATCATCTGAGTCAAAACGTTTATTAGCCAAAAAAAAGATAAATTGAATAATTGGTTACAACTTATGTGTGTGTATATATATATATCATCATCATCGTCATCACATCCGGTTCGAATCTTGCATTAAAATGGAGTTTGAGAAGATCTGATAGTACACAGCTTTACTCCTATAGAATAGAGGAGTTATTTCCGGTAGACTCACATGTAAATGTGACAATAAAAAATATATGACAATAAAAAAGTAATGCAGATTAAAAGAGTTGATATGTGTAATTGATATGTTAAAAGAGTAGGTAAAAGTGCATACATATATATATATGTAAAAAATTAGTAGGTATTAAGAAATAAAATTAAACCATAATTTTGAAATTTTAAATTGTGAATCACAAATGATTACAATTAATTGCAATAATCACTATAATAAAGTTGACCATTAGCTACGTAAAAAAAAAGTAGCTACAAATGTAAAAAAATGTTGTTTATAGTTTTTAGCTACGTTTACGTTTTGTCCCAAAAATATTACCAAATTTTCGTAACTGAAAATTATAGGTGACGTTTTCGGACATCATCACTAATATTTTAATGGTCCCAACTATAGTTATGCTGGTATGATTTAATTAAAAATTTTAACATAAGTATTTTTTTTTTAGGTCAAGTGCCATTATTACTAAGACCAGAAAAGGAAAAAGTTAGGTATAATAAGATGCATATATCTTCAAAAAAATGCCGAAGATTTAATGGTTACATATTTCTATTTAAGAATAGAATTGACTTGCATATTGACATAACATAGTTTTTTTCCTTTTTGAGATTGTAATAAGATATCTTACCATTCACTGAGTCTATATTAATAGTCAAAGAATAAACTGGATCTACCCGTAAGCTATGATTTTGTAGTTGGTAAAACAAGAGAGTGAGATTGCAAGTAAATAAATAATTGAGAGGTACCATTAGATTAATCCTAGAACTTTGCATTAAAGAAAGGAAAATTAAAAAAAAAAAGGTTGGTGGGTTATACTTAGTTTTGATTCTTGAAGCTGTTGCACCAGCAACCGACGTACCATAACTTCAATGATTTATATATATCATATTCCAAAAGGGAATTAAAAACTGCACAAGATCAGTACTTTGATTTTCTTTAAATCTCACCTCTAGCATCTCACTCAAAGAGCATCCAAGCACAAAAAGAAGACAGACACGAAGAGTCTCATCTTTGTCAACGTAACTTCCATGGATGTGAAGAAGTCTAACAAGATCACTGACATTGTTAGGCTTCAACAGGTCCTCAAGAAGTGGAAGAAGCTAGCAAACATTCCAAAGAGTAGCAATAAAAATACTACCACTGCTACTTCCACAATATCAACCACCAACTCTAGCAACAGTAACAACAGTGGAAGTAAGGGGATGAAGTTTATAAAGAGAACACTTTCTCTGACAGATGTTTCTTCAGCGTCGTTATCATCATCATCGTCATCATCTTGTTGTAGTGAAGTTGTCCCAAAGGGGTCTCTTGCTGTTTGTGTTGGGAAAGAGTTGAAGAGATATGTTATCCCAACAGAGTACCTGAGACACCAAGCTTTTGGACTTCTGTTGAGAGAGGCTGAAGAGGAGTTTGGGTTCCAACAAGAGGGAGTGCTCAAGATCCCATGTGAAGTCTCTGTGTTTGAGAAGATCTTGAAAGTTGTCGAGGAGAAGAGAGATGCTAATGCTTGCTTCTTGAATGAGTTAGGTTTTAACAAAGAGAAGGAGATGATCGGTTGTTACTCACCGGATTGTGAGCTTACACCTTCTCATCATCCTCAAATGTGTAGATGATGATGAACAACATTTAGGGCTTTGATCTCCTTTCATCTTTCCTCTTTAATTTTCCTTTTAGAGGAGGATTTTATATAGTTCTTGAATAAGGTAGATTATATTTTCTTTATGGGAATAATTTTTACTAGTTAGTCATCAAATATATGATCATTCCAAAACGTTGCGCTTATCTCCTTTAAGTAATTAACTTAGTACAAAGATTCTGGTCGTGTTCAAATTTCTCTCTACAAATCAATATGTTCTTACTAGTTAACAAAACTATGTTGGATTAGTCAAGAGAAATCAATTTTGATTGTTAAATTGTTCTTCCAAGTATTTCTCAAGCATATCATGCTTAGAGTACTCGTATTCGATTCTTAAGAAACATAATTACTTATAATGCCTGTCATTATCATTGTACACAAATTGATGTCCAATGTATGCATTAAATTCATCATCATCATCAACACCCAGTTGAAGTCTCGTTGAGGTTCAAAGTTTGAGAATATTTGATAGTATATAGTCTACTCTTATTTAATAGAGAGACTACTTCTAATAAACAAAAAAAAGGACCAAAATTTATTATTAAAAAGTTATAAAATGATAAAAATTGAGAGAATCTTGTAATTTTTATTTTAAAAATTTGAATCTAAGTACATATAAGAAAAAAAGTGTTAATTTGTACAAATTATGATTTTGATGAATCAATTTTTTTTTTCCAAATTTCATTTCTCTTTAACAGAAAAGATTTGTCATTGGTTTCAAATCATTTATAGCTAATGACACAAACATGAGTAGTTCCATCAATTGAATAAAGAGAGGTAGAGAACACAAGGCCAAGCATATTCCCTTCAAGCTAATAATAACTTATAATGTAGGTAACATCTATTGACCACATAGAGCTAGTGCAAGTTGGTGTCAATTATTATGCAATTTCCTTTTGCTTTGGTGCACTTTGTTTAATGCAAATTTTCTACTTCATGTGCTCACAAGTAAGAACCAATACTCCCCTAAAGTGTTTAGCAACTCATAATTGCCATTAGCTCATTTTGTGACTGAAACACATCATACCCCTTTGTGCTCCAATATTGTATTATTAACTAAGATGCTTCAACTTTGCCCTTTTAACCTTTTTTTTTTAAGGTTTTGTCTATTTCTTTTGTCTTAGAGAGGACACGATTAAGAATGACAAGAATAGTTCAGTCTGACCTAGTTCGGTTCAGTCCATCATAAAATTAAAAGGGCTAATTCAAGTTGATCGAGTTTTGAATTAAGCATGATACTTTTTTAATTTTAGATTTCAAGATAAGCTTGAAATTATGTTATTCAGATTGATTCGATCCAAACTTTAGAATTTTGACATAAAATAATATCGTTTTTAATTTTTAAAAATAAAAAATAATCAGACTCGATCTTAGACTTGAATCTTGAAACAGAGTCTAACTTGACCTATTACCAACTCTAGACACATCAGGTTTTAGACACCAAGGACAAACTTTTGAGGTCGATTCATTCAGCTTTAGGAAACATATTTGAGTTTTTCGCTTTTTATGAAACCTTACTTCAGTATTCCACTATTGATGGAACGCCATCTAAGGTTGCATGGAGGATTGTTCTCTTTTTAATTCTCTCTTTCGAGGACTGATAAGCCCATGGATGCTTAAACAAATAAATAGACAAAGAGAATATATATTATTCCCCTCCGTTGTTGGAAATAAAAAGAAACAAAAGAGGGATGTGAAGTGTACATTGTAGTGAAGAGGACATGAAGCATCTAACTCCTGAAAAAAAAAATACATTTACACATAATACATTGATAATTAATCTTTTTTTAATTAAATATAAATGTCCAATACTTTAAAATTTTTGCTCTATTTATGTAATTGATGATTGCAAAAACTAAGGTCTAACGTATTCCGTGTATAAGACTATTTTCTTTGTGAGGGTCGAAAGAAGGTCATCAATATACGCAATCTTTTTTTTGTAATTTTTATAAAAGGAATGTTTCTGTTATTCGAATTTCTGACCTGATGATTACAAAGGAACAACTTTTACTAGTTACTCTAAGACTTTCTCTTTGGTGGTTGTTAAAACTATATATAAATATAAGCTTTGGACTTCATTAAGAATGAATAGGATAATGAAACATTAGATTCATTAAAATAAATGTCATATTCTTAATAGTTGGTTTAACTAATTTTTTTAAAATAGTATCAAAAATTAAACAGTAAGACAAAAAGTTTTTAAGGTTATTATCATAAAATTAAAGAATTTAAAATATGATTAAAAGGTATTGTCTTTACTCATCAAAGAATTTAAAAATTAATTAAAAATTCGAATATTAAATAAAAATTAACTAATTTATTTTAATTTATAAGAATTTATTAATTTATAAAAATTAACTAATTAATTAATAAATTACCCTATTTTGAATAACAAGAGTTGTTAAAATAAATCGAATAGAAAATTTAAAAACTAAAATCCATTAGTTCTCATTTCTACATAAACATATTCACCTTTAGCTAATGTACCAATCATTTTTATATATTATTTCTTGTCATGAAGGTTGAGAGTACATTGTCAACAATGCACTGTGTTTCACCAATTTAAACCAGAATCTAAAGCTTTTTTTTTTCAGTTCTGTATAAAAACTATAACCAAATTTAGACAAAAGGAAAGGAATCAAAATGTTCAACTGATGACAGAATCTCAATGAGCATACTATCAGATTTGTCAGTAACCACGCTATGAGTACACACATCCAAAAGAAACTGTAGCTACTTGGTTAGTTAGAATCATCTGTTAACTGTCATCACTTATTATGGTCCAGGAATGAACAATTCAGTATCAATAACAATCAGGCAACCTTGATGTATATAAAATACCTATTCCTATATCTGCAAAACATCTAATGACTCCAGGATGGCTGGTGCTGCCTAGCCGAGTTAAATTCCGGTACATATGAACAACTCTTCACAGAAAAACAGGTGCCATTACAAGTGTTATCGTCGCCAACATTTTTATCAGGACATGAAGCGAAGGTCCAGCTGTGTCCTTGAAAGGGTCTCCAACGCTGCAAATATAAAACATCACAGTTATTTGGAGCATCGTAAAACCATAAAGCGTGAACCTTTTCATGATTTATCTTTCCAAGCTTGAATAGCTAGCCAATTATATCAGTGATATATAAAACTTTTGAAGTCCTTAATGTCTCTATAAAACTCTCAGTTCTAACTGCAACAAGCGTAGGATATGGCTCGAAAACTCACGTATCCCCAGTAACTGCTGCTTTATGACAGTCGCTCCCTTTGCCTCCAAGAGCACCTGTTTCGATATACTTCTTTGCATTATCCCATGCACCACCTGCTGTGTTTAGGAAAAGAGCCATGAGAATGCCAGTAACTGTTGCAAACATCAACATGGCAGCCACTGCTTTCGCTCCAAGTAGAGGATTCCTGGTATAGTAACCCCAGATTCGCAGCAGAAAACCTGCAATGAAACATTGAAAGTAACATTTTCATAACCACAGTGTAATATATATAGTTTATGACTGCTATCTACTACTTGCAGGTTTTTTTTCAGTAAAAAATGTGAGCAGCATAATTAAACTAGCGACAAAACAGGAATACACAATCACTGACAAAAAAACCATAAAAAACATTAAACAAGATATAATCAACATACCAAGAACTATAGGTGATATAATAGCCAAAGCACCGGGTTTTATCATCTCTCTTAAAGATGCCGACGCAACAATTGAAACACAGCGGCCATAGTCCGGTTTTTCCTTGTACTCCTGTTGTGTTATATTACAGGAGATAGCAATTCTCACTTTTGTGGATTAGCAATTCTCACTTTTGTGGATTAACTATACCCAAAAGCAAAATACAAAACTAAAATTTAATGTGAGCAAACATACTTACCATGATACCTGGTCTCTCTAAGAATTGTCTTCTTACTTCTTTAACAACCTCCTGAGCAGTCCGTCCCACTGCTGAGCAGGCCCATGCACTAAATACAAAAATTAGCATTGAACCTAACAGTCCACTAATAAAAACTTCTGGAATGGCAATATCAACCTGAAAAGCCATAATTACAGAGGTAAGGAAACAGGAAACAGTACAGCACTATGACAGAAAGGAGATATAACAGTAAGGAAAACTTCCATGAATTGAAGAAGACAAAATCTTAAAGGGTTAGCTAACCCGATCAAAAGGTTCATGAGCAAATGTAGCAACTTCATCCATATATGCTTTAAATAGAAGGAAAGATGCAAGAGCTGCAGAACCAATGGCAAATCCTTTCGTAGTAGCTTTTGTGGTGTTCCCAACCGCATCAAGAACGTCTGTGATCTCCCTCACACTTTCTGGCTATACAAGAAAAATAAGGGAGGAAAATAGCATTTTACTGAATGACCCAAATTTCCATTAAAAGAAATGGCGAGCAACAATTACCTGCTGACTCATCTCCACTATTCCGCCAGCATTGTCAGCTATTGGACCAAACATATCCATGGTAAGGATGTATGCAGCAGTGCTGAGCATTCCCATTGTAGCCACAGCCGTACCAAATAACCCACCAGTTGGACTTCCAGATTCATCCACCAGCCCTGATGTGTGACCCAGCCAAAATGCTGAAATAATAGATATGCTTATGACGAGAACAGGAAGACCTGTTGCTTCTAACCCCAAACTAACTCCTGCAATAATGTTAGTCCCATGACCTGTTGAACTGGCAAGAGCTAATGTCCGCACAGGGTTATGCTTGTAGTCAGTGTAGTACTTTGTGATCCAGACAAAAGCATATGCTGTGAGGATGCCAATCAATCCACACAAGGCAAAATTAAACCAAGCTGATGGTGCTTGTTCTGTGTAGAGCAGCCAACGAGTTGACTGCAGAGACAACATTCAACAGCACATATAACTATATGTTGGAAATGAGAAAGGGGCAAGCATCCAGTGCTTCATCAAGTTCAGACACAAAGGCACAGAATTAAAGGCAAAAATTCCCTTAGAAGGAAAACGAAAGGATTTGAATCAGCAGATGTATTACCGCACAAAACGTGATGACAGCCAAAACTATTGAAACAGAATATCCTTTCTGAAGAATTGCCATAGGATCCTCTACAGGAGATTTCACACTTACATCACGAGTGCCCCTTATTGATAGAATTCCAACAGAAGATACAACCAAATCAAAAGAGTGAACAACAAGTGGAAACAAGATAAAGCCCGATGGATCTGCAAGAAAAACAAACATATTTCAGAACAATAGTGCTTTTAGTTCATAATGTCTTCAATGATCAACAAATTGCAGAAACACGTCACAACACAAAAAGGGACAGCTGTGTAATGTACATCTAGCTGAATATAAAGACTCATGAAACCCCTAGTAAGTGAATCTTATTATGAATCATAACAGTAATACACCAAAGTTGTCTTCTTTTATAAATACCACCCAAGAAAAAGTTCAGTCAAAATGAAAGAAGTATATGTGCTCTTACCTTCAATTTTGCATCGTTGAGCCATTGTCCCTCCTAGTATCATGGCACTTACTATTTCAGCTGCAATACTTTCAAAAAGATCAGCCCCTCGAGCAGCACAATCACCAACATTATCTCCAACCTTTTATGAAACAATTTATCAATTCCCTTATCAACTAAAAATCTCCGCACAATAACCAAAGGTTATAGAGAAGGATAAAACAGAGAAAAAGAATTGGTATATGGGAGAAAAACATTCAGATTCTTTTTCAGAGTGTGGACAGGTCAACTGTGTGAAATTATCCTCAGATAATTCAAAGTGGCAGATTCATTATCCTATATATGGACCTTCTTTTGAACGTTGATATAGCACCCATTTGACAAGATCACAGCTTATTTCTACTTAAAAACTCGATATTGTTCTATTCAATTTTCAGAAATAAATATTGGAATTACACAAGACAGATAACATAGCTGTTATAACATCAGATAAATAGACAATACAAGAGGGATAAATTACCAAGTCCGCAATCACAGCAGGATTCCTAGGATCATCTTCCGGTATTCCCTGCTCTACTTTTCCAACAAGATCAGCACCCACATCAGCTGCTTTTGTAAAGATTCCACCACCCAACTGAGCAAAAAGGGCAACAAAGGAAGCTCCAAATCCATATCCAACAAGTAGAAGAGGCACTAGAAAAGAAGATCAACAAAAAGCGACCAGTATAAGGTTAATTGTACAACAGAGTTGTTAAGAATCCTACAAATATATACTCTTCCATATTGAAAGTACATCCTAATTCAGAAATAGAAGCAATATCTAATATCATAGTCTGAAAAGCATGCTCTACCAAAAAACAATTTTTTGTTTTACAACTTAAAGGTACCATCAATCTTAACAAATTAACATAAGGCAAGCTGGAATTAAAAATTAAAAGTCATGAGCAATTTTTCCCCACAACTGCTATAAGATATATTCCCGTCCAGTCACTACATAGGGTCAAGTTGGCTACTTATGGAAAATAGGAAATAGGTTGGTACATAAAACAAAGGGAAACTGTAACTCACATTCAGTAACCTTCATTGAACCTGGAGAATCAACCTCCAACCAAACATAAAATGTGGCATAAAGCATGGCTATGCCAATAACAGCCATACCAACAACCACCAAGGCAGAGAAACCACCAGCACGAGCAGCTACCTGCAGGTTACATGTTCTAGTTATGACATAAATCTATGCTCAGACGAAAGTGAAGTACAGAAGTGACAACCTGCAGTGCCTCCCTAGCTGATCGTCTTGCTGCACTAGATACTCTAACATTTGCACGAACTGAAACCCACATTCCCACATAGCCTGCAACACCTGAACACAATGCCCCAAAAAGGAATGCAGCAACAGTTATGAAGGCAGATGCTGACCTGCATCAGTGTGGACAAGGCCAAGAATGATAGTGAGAAAGCAGAAAGTGAGAAAATTGCACTTTCATAAAAATCTCTAAACATGCAGTCACCTCCCGAGGCCAGAAGATTCCTGTTGTGGAGTTGTGTTGCGGAGCAAATATATACCAAGGATCACCACTGCCAGCAAAAGTGCCATTTTAGCAATTGACCCATATTGGGTTCTGAAGAAGCCTTCAGCTCCATCACGTATTGCATCTGATATCTACAAATGACATAAATTCAAGAAAAAAGCCAAAATTAAAAATATCATACCAGGGTTACTGATAATAAGGTACACAAGCAACCAGTTATAACTCTGAACTTCTATTGGGAAATTTCACTCTGAAATAGCTATAGACAGGGTACATAAGATATACCAGTGCCATTTCGGGAGGTCCCTCATCCTTTGCTAGCACCCACTTCGTAAGATATAATGATAGGAGGAAGCTGATAATACAAACTGTTAAGACAAACACTATGATTGGAGAGGTTCTCAATCCGATGTAGAAGACTGCTCCAAAAACCAACAGCAAAAGTACAACTAGAACACGGACATTTATTCTCATTAAAACACGAAAAATCTGCACAAATGTATGAATCAATTTAGTCTATGCAAGGAGAAGTGGATATATCGGCATGGAGACACAAAGATAGGAATTACTAAATTGAAAGCAGCTTAGCATGCACGGATCTTAACAATGTTCATTTAACAAAACAAGTGATTAGTGTAAGTTATATGATTCTTTGAATAGTTTCTTACCCATGGAGTATAAGATTTATTGCGCATACTGGGGAATGTCCTTGGTCTTTCCCAGTAAGGGCCCAAGTTACCACCCTCAATGTCTTCATCCATCATCATTTTATGGGAGGAGTTCACCTTTCGAGCAACAGGGAAAGGGTTGTACTCACTTCCTTGGGCAAATCGCCCCCAGAAGCAGGTTGCCGAATTTTGACTGCTCTGGTTTATCCAATCTAGGGTCTTTCACTTCATACGATATAAGGGACAGCAAACTCTGATCCCGCAAACCTATTTTCTTGTTAATTCAGACTCTCACCACCTTATTAAATAGATAACCTGGCTGCCACCTTGGAACAAATCAGCCCCTAAAAGAATGACTAAATCATGAACAATGATATTTGCACCTTGCAGCTTATATTGCTCGCATACATCAACTCAATCAAAAAATGACCCAGAGAAGAAAATAACACAAGTAAACTCTTTACGTTTTGAAGACTCAACACAAAATAAAAAGTCAAATGCCCTGCTAAGTACGAAGCAACCAAGTGTTCCCAACAATATATATACCAGCGCACGATTCTCAATGCATAAGTGCGCCTACTGCAAATCCATAAACCATATGCTTATGCAGCTTTTGCAAGTCCATAGGCTAGCAACCCATTGTAGTTTGAAAATTCTTTCCCTATTCCTTTTCATATAAGACCTATTAACTTAAGCATCTTGAAAAATCTTAAAGTAAAGAGAATTATCATCCTTCAAGAGATGTTACACAAAGTTCACACATTTCGAATCATTTGAGTGAAAAGCGAAAAAAAGAAAAGATATTTCCATGATGTCATGGCATTCTGAAAATGAATCCCACATCGCACCTCTGATAAAAACACTAATGAACTTACTTCGGTAGAAATCAATTCACAGAATTCTCTGCGTGGACTTTATGATTTCCGTTTGTTTACCCAAAGAAAAGAATCCTTTTTCCTGGAAAACACAACTACCCAACTATCACTTGCCCACTCCAAACCAAACTAACAAACACTCGAAACGCCAGAAAGATCAAAATTCCTAAAAACAGTAACAAAAACACATTCTCCTTCCTTCCAACAATCTCACATTCTCTCAGCAACCACACACACAAAAACATGAAACCATCAACAGCCAAATAAATTACAACTCTAAAGGTCTGGAATCACAAAAGAATTCCCATAAGACCCAAATGCCCATTTCACTAAATCACTTCATCAAAAACTCAACTTGAAAAGAAATTCTTAAAAAGCTCATGTACGAAGAGATCCATTGAAAAGCCACGAGCTTTTAGAAATAAAAAAAGAGAAAAGAAAAGAAAGACACGTACCGGTCAGCGAAGAGAGATAACAGCCATTAACCGAACAAGATTACACCTTTCTCTGTCTGTGTCTCTGCAGATAAATTCAGAGAAAGCTGTCCGAGAGAAAATTTCATAAAGGTTAAAACTTTTTCATGGTTTGTTAACTTTCTTATTGTTTATTTTATGTGATTGACTTGACAATTAATTTCCTTTATTTAAAAATGATAAATGAAAAAAAATTAATATCCGAATCTTGTCTACGTGGCTTTTTGACATGTCAGCACAACCAATGGGATAGTGCCATGTAGGATATTAGGTTTTTTCTTTACATTATAATCTTGTATTAACAATTAAGGAGGCATTTATTAATTGGGAGAGACTTGAAAGATTTTGGATTTTATACCAAAAGTTAGTAAATATTTATTAATAATTTTAGTCTGATAAATAAATTAATCAAAAGCAGATTCACCACTTTATCACATATTAGGAATATTAGCTTATATATTTACCAATATATTTGTATTTTCATTTTGTTGTTTTATCTTTAATCTTCATATAGAATTATAATATATTCTATATAATAACTAAACATGCATAATAGTTTAATAAAATGCTTTTTGACAAAAATACATAATTTACCATCATTTGACAGCGAACACTACTTAATCAAAGTAAAATACATATATAAACTTCAATATTATATTTTATTAAGTAATTGACAATGTCTAGTGAAAATTTACATTTAAATTCTTAAAAACTTAGTACTAAAAAGGACTAGTTGATCCTAAGACTTGATTTTTGGGAAGCGGTGCTGGTAGATAATTTGCTAAAATCAACCTGCTGAAATGATAAATACTTATTTGAGATTGTTGTTTTGGTAACTGCTAAAACGTGAAAATAGATGTATAACAAGTGCGGTTGTGGCTGCTGAAAAGAGATAAAATGACTAAAAAGCTCATTAATTTAATAAACTATTAATTATTGTATAAATAATTAAAAAATATATTACTAGTCATATAAATTTAAAATTATAAATAATAAAATATTAAATTAAAATAAGAAAATATAAATAAAATAAATTTAGTAAATAAAATATTTCATAAAAAATATATTATTAGTATATAAATTCAAATTATAAGTAAGAAAATATTAGTTGAGAGTATAATGTAAATAATAATTATCATAAGGTTATTAACGGAAAGAAGAATTTTTACTGCAAAAGTACTTTCCTACCATAATCTTCTTTCTACTTATCAATTTCTGCGGTGGTACTCTACTTTCCTTCAAACTCTGGTTGTTTGCCCGTAGATTCAAATATGTGACTGCGTTTAGAAACTGCAGTAGATAAGTACTTATTCTCACATAAAAACTACAGTAAATAAGTACTTATTTTCACCGCACCGCAAATTCAAACGTAGCTTAATTTTATAAACACTTAGTGTGTTACGATATTATATCAATGGTTTGGAAGAAACTAATATAGTAAAAGTTTAATGTTTTCTACAATATGACTTTTTCTTAAGTATAACTTATGTAATTTATAAGCAATTAATGGTTCATATTAAATGCTGGAGTCTAGCGAGTCAACTTACTTATTTCACATAAGTTTCTTCATAGTGGATTTTGAAAGTCAAAATTAGAATCATAAAAATTAAATTGTTACTAGGAATTATTTGAACAAATACTTAAATTATATCACGTTGTGTTTTCAAATAATAACAAATTAGATTGGACTTAAGTCATAAGTTTTTTTTTTTTAAGAAATATCTAAAACTTAGTTGGATTCGGGTTAAATTATAATGATATATTATGACATAAAAGATGGTGGAAAAGTTATACTGAAGTATAATTTTTTTTTTTTGAGATCAACTCTGTTAAAGATTCGATCGGATTTAAGTTGAATAACCCGAACTCGATACACAATTAAAACAATATTGTTTTAACATAATATTCTAAAATAAAATCGTGTTACTTGAATAGATTTAACATTGACCCATATAAAACTTGAATTCCATCCATTAACTTTAACTCAATGGGTTGGGTACATGTTGCCATCATAATCGTGCTTCATTGAGAGTGATATAAAATATGATCAACACAAGATGGAGATGTACCATTAACCTAATTGAAAAGCCTATCATTTGGTGATGTTGCATCAAAGAATTAGATAACTTCTTTGATGGTGAAAAGATTAGATAATTAAATTTATGATTTTTTTAGATATATCTTCATGTAACTTGACTTGTTTGTCAATTTTGGTTGCTCATTTGCTTAAAGGGCTACAATGGCAGGCAGGTTGCAGTAACCATCTCATCTCTTGTTTAATTACGCTTTTAGTCAAAACAAATAGTGATAACAATGTTTGATTAAACTCATATTAGCAAAAAAAAAAAAAGCTATTGTAAGCATATAATATAGTTGATAATAGTTTGAGCCAAATTTGAGATTTGATCAGAGCATTCAAATATAAATAAATTGTAATTAAATTTGATTAAAGTAGATTTAACTAATTTATTCATAATTAATCGAACTAAAAAAAGTTAAGTATAAATTCAATCAAGAATTAAGTACTCGATGAGAAGCCTAATCAAATTGAAGATAATTTGTAACCCTTAAATATGAATGAAGTTAGTTTTAGGTCCCTTTTATCTTTTGAGGGATATGAACTATGAGATGTATAATTTTAGCAGTTTTCATGTTTTTTAAAGCTTAGAATTTCTCAAAAACCAAGAAATAAGACAAAAACATTAACATCACCGGGTTGAAGATAATAAATATCTATACCTTGGATACCTAACCAAGCTAAAAAAAGTCAAGTATGAATTCGATCGAAAGTTAAGTAGTCAATGAGAAGCCTAATCAAATTGAAGATAATTTGTAATCTTTAAATGCAAATGAGATTGATTTTTAGGTCCCTTTCATCTTTTGAGATGTATGATTTTAGCAGTTTTCATGTTTTTTAAAATCTAAAATTTCTCAAAAACTACGAAATAAGACAAAAAATTAACATCTAACAGGATGAACATACTAAATATCTTATTTGTATATTGCTTTCACTTGATTTAACATCCCAATCCTATACCTTGGATACAGTTACACATAAGCTTAGATATGATGATTACTATGTACTCTTATTTGATCTCAAAGCCAATTTGCTGTGAGCTTTTAGGCAGTAGAAGAACAAGCTTGGGCTGAAGCAACAACCATTTGCTCCACTTTCACTCCAGCGTTGCACATGTTAGCCATAACTCTTGTATACTTCTTCCCATACCAGGACAAAGGGCCACAGTGTTTTTCATAAGTTGTCACCTGAACAGAACCAACAGAGAAGTCATTGGAAAAAGCATTAGTCACAAACCCTTTTCAGGATTTGTTATGTTTCTGGCTGTGAAGTTAATTTTTTATCAGGAAAACTTACAAAGTTCTTCAGGCAATCCCAATCATCAACTAGAGGAAGACCTGAAGGCCTGACAGAATTCATAATCTCTGAAACTTGGTCAGTCCCATGAATTGTTGTTACAATATGGTTTATGCTACTGTCCACATGTTGTCTATGGGAAATGACTTCCTGTAGCTTCTTTTGAGCTTCAACCTTTTCCTGAGACCCTTCAGGAGCTTTATTAACCTGTTTAAATTGGACGATTGTAGCTGGTTATAGGTATAAATCTTCATTGATGATCCCTAATAAAGAGGATTGAATCATATTTAACCTTGTGGATGAAGTGACGAAGAGATGCATCACGTTGGGTGAGGGAATTTGACGGTGAAGATGAAGCTGATTTGTAAGATTCTGCAGATTTTGGACCCAGGTAAACACACAGAGATTCATTGCAGAATTTCTTGTTTCCATATTGCATGACATGAGAGCTCATATCACCGTTACTTGCTGTCCTTTTCTTAGCCTGAAAAAGGTTATAAAACGTACCATAAAATATTACTATCTTATGGTTTAAGAAACTTAAAAAAAATTTAAAATTATTTTTATTATTGTTAATTTCTCAAGAACTTTTTTTCTTAATTTTTTATAATTACTGCACGAGAACCTAACTTAATTCTTAAATATGACCTAATTCAACTATAATCGACTCAAATTGGTAATCGAAAATAATTACAATAAATTATTAATTTGAGTAAAGTTTAATTAGTTTGAGTCAATTTTAAGAGTTAGATTCAGTCATTATATAAAAAAAATGATTGACTCACTTATAATATTTATGTCACATATATTTCATCATTATTTTTTAACAAAAATATAAAAAAGTTTTTTGAATAATTAAAAATTATAGTTTTTAAAAAAAAATTAAAATCATAAAATTCTTTAAAAAAATTTTAAACTACAAAGATTTTTCTGAAACATACAAATGAAAAGAGACAAAAGAGATATACCACTTCATACTGCTTCTGTAGTGTTTCTTTACTTGAATCATGCAAGTCACTGCATAATAACCAAAGAATTGACCCAAATCAGAAGAGCTTTAACTCATCATGAATGCGATTGGAAAAAGAAAAGATATTATAAGGAACTAAACCAGTCTTCCATCCAGGCAACACTGAATAAATCTCCAAGGCAAGTATCATATTTTGCAGGTGGACTAGGATGTTCTCCAGGACAGTAAGTTGCATAACTACTCTCATCTGGGTTTGAAGCAGTCATTGCATATATGTTCATGTCGCCTGGAAGCAGACCTTCAAACATACTTCCAGACTCACAAGCTTCAAGGTAGAATACCTTAACAAATCCGAAAACCATGCGTACCCTTTAGTATTATATATCATTAGTTACATGGAAACTCATCAAAATCTTAAACATTGAACCTAGAAATTTTTATATTGACTTAAAAAGAGATTGAATATGGGATATATTGATTACTATCTTTCCGTGATTATTAATATTAAATAAGAAAATTTTAAATTAAAAAATTTATTTGATCAATAATTAGTGAAAATTAGTAATTATTAAGACCATAAACAATAAAAATTATATAAAAATTCAAGGTAGAATAAATTAGCAATTCCAAAAATAATGTGTAACCTTAGTTTATATTACTACTAGCTACCTAGAAACTCATCAAAATCTTAAAATAGTGAACCTAGAAATTCTAATATTGAACATAATAGTAGAAAGATCGTTTGGTAGAAAGGCTGCATACACTGGACCGCTTTAAACCTTGCATTTAGCAGTATTTTTTATTGGATCGTTATTGTTGTTGTAGTAGTCAAAAGACCGATTGGATAACCATAGTGTTTAGTAATTTTTAATGGTCATTATTTATGTAATTAGTGATTAATTAGTGAGTAGAACAGTAAAAATAATATAAAATTATATTAATACAATCTCTTTTAAATAATTTTTTTTATTTGACACTAACAATCACTAAAAATTATTGATCATTGTGACAATTTTTATTAAAAATAAATTCAAACTATACTATAATTGCAATACGACAGCTTTTTATCATATCTTTGGTTTGGCCATATCCACTAAGAATCATTATACATTAAAAAACAACACTGACGCGTTTTTCAACTTCAACTTTATTATATGAAAAAGAAGAAAGTAATCATTGTTTGGTTATGGAACTTAGACTAATAATTAATTAAACTAATGTATAATTAATTAGCTAAACTTACCAAGGACTTATAAGCCTTAGCTCGGTGCATCAGTTTCAGCACCTTTATCAAGTCCTTAGCATAAAGGTTCTCGTCAATGAAAGCTGAAAAACACAGGAAGTGATAGTTTTACATATAAAAGCAAGATCAAACAAGAAAAAAAGGGGTAAAGAATCTGAAATTAACACATAGATTCTGTGTGATTAGTGAACTAGCTAGTTAGGTTTAATACTCACAGACTACTCCTGGAGCTCCATGATCAGTGTAATATATGAAAACATGGTCGTTTGGACCACTTTCCAGAGCCTTGCCACTTCCTCCTCTGATTCCAGTTTTGTTGTTTAAGAGAACAGTAAATAGGTTATGTAACGTAGCATGCTCCCCAGTGTAATCCTTTGAACGTAAAAAAAGAAAAGAAAAGCTCATAAGGATATATCCATCAATATATTTATCTATAATATTACAAATATGGACTTACTTTTAAGTATATATGCTATATAATATTGGGTTAATTATAGTGAACTTTGTGGTCTGATTTTTTATTTTTATTTTAAATTTTTTTATAATATTCCAAATAGTACCGAAAGACATTTTTTAATATATTGGATTAATTAGAGTTTACTCTATATGGTTTGATTTTTTTATTTTAAAATTGTCATTATCTCTCTATTAAATATATATTTTAATTACAATTGTAGTTTAACTTTTCTATTTCAATCTTTATATTTTAAAATTATCACTTATCTTTGTATTTCAATATATATAATATAATATTTGGTTAATTTTACCAAATCTTATATACAAATGATCCTAATTATACAACTCCTTTCAACATATTCTTTTTAGTTTTCATTTATTTTACCTTATGTTATATTTCATTAATTTTTATTTATTATAATTCTAAAGCTATCGTTTTAGGCTGAGAGAGGAGGAAACATGATCAAAAGCCACCGACCTTGGGAACTCCATGATAAACATCCTCACCACCAGGTCTGTTGATGATGGTACCCTTCTTCGGATTTTCTGGGTTATAAGCAATATCATCGTACATGAAAACGATGATGTTTTCTTCTTTTAGTCCACCTTTCCTCAGCAACTGATATGCATGGCATATATCTGCCTGGAACATACAAAGCACGAAAACAGAAAATTTAATCTTATGAAACAACAAAAAAGAAAAGTTGTTTGATAGTTACGAACCATATTAATTACTGTTTTGCTGCTTTCCATGTTAATAATTGCTAACTTTTACGTTACTAATTCTCAATCTCAAAAACAGAAAAAAGAGTGAGTGACTTCTGTCTTTTTCCCAGTTCTAAACTGAAAGTTCATGTTTTCTCTTTTTTCTCCGTGTGTTCATTCACCTGATGCCTGTAGTTCGAATAGTCTCGCGACCCTGCAATTAGAACTGCCCATCTTTTTTCCTTAGGATCAGCATTACAAGTTGTAGACTCTTCATGAGTACTTTTACCTGAAGCTGTAATCGACGGTAACTCATTGGAGTTTTCTGTCAACTTCTCACTGTAACAGACGGGACTTACCAGTGCCAAGAAAAGAACCAGAAGACCATTGCCGTAAGAAGCCATATTTTGTGAGTTGAGAACCTGCTTGGTTTCATATGATTATCTTGTAAGTGATAAGATGAGAGCAAGAACAAGCAAATTTGGTAATCTCTTAATCAGGAATTGGTGTAAATTTTGTACCTAATCAAGAAGATTATGTCATAATTATTGTCAATATATAAATAAAAAGATGTAATATGTACATGTGACGCATATAAATTAATTATAACATTGAAGTAATATCTAAAAAAAAACATTCTATGGATACTATATAAAATGGTTTAATTGATTGATACGTAATTAAAAAAAAGAAATTGAATTGATTAGAGCAAAAGAAAGGTGAAGGAACTTGCAGCTATGAACTCGATTGGATCATTTTGTTAAACTACAAAGAATAGCTCTTACCTTTTAAGAGCAATAGGATTTGATAACCACAAAGGCTTTTAAGTTAATGATACTCTTAGTGGAGAAGAGAAGGAGCCTATTTATAACTTGTAAAAGCTAAAACCAAGGGTTGGGATCAAATCTTCGATAGACTCGAGGGAAGAAGACTGAATAAATAATGACATTTGGAGTCATGCCGTGGATTAAACTTAATTACCCTAAAACTTAGTTTAGTTCCTAATTAAATTTAAGCTTATGGTAAATTACCATTCTTTCTAATTGACATCTTTTTAATTAAGTATACTTGTCAAGAGAGGAGCTTGTGTAAAGGACAAGAGAAGTTTTGGAATCTAATTAATGATTAACTTTTAATTAAAATTGATACCAATCTTTATATTAAGTGAGTCCATCATGTTGATTTGACTCTTTATTCTATAATATATGTAAGTCTTTGTAAGGCTTAAGCAAGATAATTAAGTAATAGTGGTGATAGTTACATGTAATAAACCAACAGTCCATACAAGTTTAGGCTCTTATCTCTTGCAGTATGCTTGCTGAGATTGTTATTTTTACCACATTTATCAGGTAGATTTAAGTGAAATATAAACATGAATTGTTGCAGGTTGGATCCTCGTATTAGGTTATTAATATAATAATACTAAACTTCGACTAAACATTGGAAAAAAACAAGAATATCCAGATTTAGGTCCTATAAGAGCTGTGATTATGTAAACATCGGAGATGTTAAAAAGGGACAACGGTTTTTCCAATGTCTAAACTTTGTTTTAACTCTTCCTTTTTAAATAATGAAGATGAGTTTTTATAAGTAAAATCAACTAAAATTAAAAAAAGTGTTAGGAAGAAAAATAATTAATTTTTACATGAAAAATATTACTCTCTTTAGTTGAAATAGATGATTTTTTTATTATGATCTATAAATCCTTTTTATCTAAATCTCTTAACTACTAATTAATTTTACTTTATTTTTTAATTTTATATAAAGATTTTCTCAATTTTATAAATTTAATAATTATTTACAAATTTTATAAACTCTGAAGTTCTATAGTAAATCATAAATTGAACCCTGAACTTTTAATATAAAAACTTCAAAATTTGCTACAACAATAAAGTATATGACAAATCTAGAGATGTTTCTAAAATTAAAATCAACTTTATAAAGATCACCACATAGTCATTAAAAATTGTGATTCTAATAGTCAACAACAACAATAACAATCTAATAGAAATTTCACTAATACGAGGAGCATAATACACAGTCTTACCTTTAACTGTGATTATAATGCTGGTAGGTAATAAAATAGTAATCACATATTTTCCGTTATTTACAATCTTATCAAAACGATCTTAATATTTTAGATTTACAATATCATCTTCATAAACATTTATCAGTGATAAATCTAATAAGTAATAATTCTAATGTCTCTTGTAAAATAATAAACTTATATTTTTTATAAGAACTTGTAAAGTAATAAAGGGTTGACCCCAGGTCAACTGCCGTTGGCTTGACCTTTTACTCACCTACCCAAAAAGGTATTTTTAATATTTTATTTATCATGCTTCTTTTTGTAAGTTCACATTATACATTCGTACCTAATAACAAACTAATTCATAATAAAACCATTGAGAAGACAATTAAATTTTTTTAATCCTAATAAACTTTTTGAGAGAATCAACGATAAGCTTTGACTGACGATGGGTCAAAGCAAAAGAACCTTCTTCTTACGCGTACGATGCGCCAGCCACAAAACGCACGAACAACCCACCAACACACTAATCTTCATCAAGAGCCAGAGGAATTGCTCATGGACATGACATGGCAACCACTACTTTCAAACAATCCTTTTCTGTTTTCCTTTCTCCATTGCTTTGAAGGCCATTAGATTTAGACTTAAGTGACTTAAGATATAATCAATGTGTTTCTTAATTTTTTCAAAACTAGTCTTAATTTTATAATATTTCTCCGTCATTTCGTCTGTTAAAAATTTTAATATTAGATTCAGTACTATATATGATGTTGTTTTAGAGTTTAGAATTAAGATTTTTAATAGAAGTTGACAATAAAGCTAGAATTATAAGTGAATTATTGATAATATTTAAAAAATAATAGTATATTAATAATATGTTAATAGTATATTAAATTTATTGGACAAGACATCTCAAACAAAACCTTTTTTTTTTTAATTTTTGGTCTTTGCTTGTTTCTTGACATGAACAAGTTGATACAAATTGGCGCATAGCAAATGATTATTATACGTAGGAGGAGAATTATCAGAACCACTAACGTCCCTCTTGCTGCATGTGGATGATGAAAATTCTCGTTAATCATGATTGGGAAGAAATACAATTTTCTCGCACACATGATTGGGAAGAAAGAAAGTTTGTACTAAACGAACTCAGATGGATGAAGGGTTTCTAAAGATTTTGTTTTTTGTTTGGAACTCAATAATATTTGATAGGATTCTATTAGCAATTAATAATTAACTAGGGGATTTATATGTATAAGATAAATAAAAAATAAAGATTTCAAAATTGAATCAAAATTTAAATTAGTAAGATAAGATGTTTAAGGTTTAAAAGGTTCAACTACTATTAAACTGTCAATACTTGTTAAAGATTGAATAAAATTGAAAATTTTGAAAGATGGAATAACATGTATGAATTAAACATATACATGCGCTTAACCACATAATGCATTAATTTACATAACATCCAACACTAGTTTTAAAGCTTTATAATCTCAATCTTAAATACTATGTAATTAATAAACATCTAGAAAAATATTTTAACAATTTAGTCATGCAAATATTCCATGTAGATATTTTGTTGACAGTAGTTATCATGATCAAAATTCAGTTAAAATCTCACTGAGGTGCAGAGTTTGGAAAAATCCGATAGCACGTAATTTTATCTCTATCAAGTAAAGAAGTTGTTTATGATAAATTGAAAATTTAAATTGATGGTTTGTTGATAGTAGTAAAAAACATAAATTGAAAATTTAAATTATAATATTTTAAGTATTTTCTACTCTCTCTTTGATTCTCTCTCTACTACCTCTGCGTTTGTGCGTTTTACCTTTCATATCCAATTCATGTCCCCGGTGGGCATGAAGATGGACAATCCTAATGCGTTTCCCCCTATGGGAAAATCTTGTCACGAAAAAAGTAAAAAACAAAGAAATTTCAATTCCGATGCAACAGGACAAGCCACCGGAATCTATGAATCAACCGGAGCAGCGTTCATCACAAGTCCTCTAATTCAAAAACACTTTGCTTCAAAGCAATCATCATACACGCAAACAAATAAAGATTATGCTAGGTGATGTGATTCATTTATACAATGAGCATGGTCCTACGGTTATATTTGTTGAATCAATACATTAACAAATAGAGGAGAAGATGGCAAATACTCTTATCATTAGACCACATGGGAGGCACATCGGCTACAAAGTCTTATACAATAGACTTATGTCATTGAGGAAGCCTAAAGGAGATATCAAGCTCATTGATATCTTAGACGTATTTTTCCTATTAAAACTACCAAATCAAGAAGATTACCATAAGGCACTCTTACAAGGCCCTTGGACTATTCTTGGGCACTACATAAGGGTATTCCCCTGGCATCGGGACTTTGATACCGAGGATGACCATATAGAGTCCGTCGCTTCTTGGATTAGAATTCCGGGGCTCCCTACGCAGTACTACTATGAAGATCTACTCAAAGAAATTGCGAGTCCAGTGGGAAGCTACATCAAAGCGGACGATCACACTCTCACAGAGGAAAGAGGGTTATGTGCCCGAATAGCTCTTCGTCTAGACTTATGAAAGCCACCCACGCTTACCGTCACAGTGGACAACAAGACATATCCGATCCAGTACGAAGGTTTAAACAGGCTATGCTTTAGTTGTGCTCGTTACGGACATACCATGGAAGAATGCGATAGAGGTGACAAGTGGAGAACAGAGACTCCGGCGACTGTAGTTGAAATGCCGACAGTTTTCTCAGGCAGCAAATTTGCAGACCTTCCGGGAGAGGCTCAACATAACGGTCAAAACATTAAATCACCTACCATTTCAACACAAAGCAATCAGGAGCCACAAAATCAGCAATTATCTCATGAAATAGACTTTACCAAACCGGGGCCTTGGTTAGTGGATCAAAAAAAAGGAAAGCAACAATCTCATTCATATGTTGCTCCTGTGAATCAGGGTAGTACTGCCACACAAAAAAGGAGTGCTCCACAAATCCATTTTCTACTTCATCAAGATTTGATATCTTAAATACAAGTATTGAAGATACCCTCGCTACATCGGCCAGCACTGGACTAGATAGGGACTTTAGCTTCCAATCAACAAGACCAAGTAATAAGCCCAAGACAGACGCAGGCCCAAATCCAGGTTCTAAGAGGAAACCAGTCCAAAGAAGCGAGCAAGTTTGGGTCAAGAAATCATCACCTGAACAGCTATCCTCAAAGCCAGCTATGATCGATCGTCAACCAGATTCGACAACTCCAACCAATAGTCATCACACTTCTCCTGCAACTGAGTCCAACCTCAACTCTAACCAGATTCCATCGACATCTACTCATATTGTTGTTTCTGTTCCTAATCCCATGCAACAACTACCACAATCAAGAAACACCCAGGAACCACTTGAGGGGATACAGAATGTTCCCATAAAGATGGCTGATTTTTAAGGATTCCATATCGGCAGTAGAAATAAAATCAAAATCAAATGTAAGAAGAAACAAGATGGGGCCTCAACTTTAACAGAACTTGAGGAGGACGAGGAACCTAACACTCAAATGGAGGAGGCCCTGCTCACCAATTTAGAAGGTGGTGAACCCCCAGACAAAACCAGATGAGTATTTCTTTTTTCAACAATACATACATAAATTACGAATGAATATAAACATGAATACGAACGTAAATATAAACAAAACAAAGAATACAAATACAAATATGATCTCTTGGAATTGCCGAGGTATTAAGAATGAAAACATGGTTGCAACTTTAAATAATCTGATTAAGTTGTATAATATTAATCTTCTGATCATACTTGAACCTCATACTAGTGGGGATCCTGCATCCAAAATAATTGAAGGTCTACGTTTGGGTTTTTCCAATTCTTTTAGAGTAGAAGCGCAAAAATTCTCTGGAGGAATTTAGGTCATATGGCAAGATATGCTCCATATAAGCATGATTGATTATGGCTGGTAGTTTATCCATTTAAATGTCTCTTGTAAGAGCTCTTTACGCTTTGTGATTACTGCAATATATGGAAGTCCCCATCCTCATGTAAGGAGGATGTTATGGGACGATCTAACCTCGTTTGCAGGAAGACACCCAGGCCCCTGGCTACATTTAGGGGATTTCAATGCATACCTCTGCAAGGATGACAAATCAGGAGGAGTGACTTCTTCGGGTTGTAAATATTTTAGAATATGTTTGGACAGAGCTCATTTGTAAGAAATGGGTTTCACCAGGTCAAGGTTTACTTGGGCTAGAGGAAGGTGCCACGAAAGAATAGATTGGGCGTTAATCAATGAAGAGTTTAAAGGCTTAGTCCAGGCGGTAAGGTGTTCACATCTCCCAAGGATATCCTCGGATCACTCCCCTATACTTTTTTCAACCACTCCTAAATCAAATGGGCAGTTGGTCAACCGATCCTTTAGGTACTTACAAGTGTGGGATACGCACGATAGATGGAGGAATTGGCTTCAAGAAACTTGGAAACAGGAGCTGCCGATGGATGAAGCATTAAACCAGTTGTAGTTTGACTTAGAAGTTTGGAAGCACGAAATTTTTGGCAACATCTACAAGAGGAAACGGAGAGCCTTAGCAAGACTACAGGGGTTGCAAATTGCACTGGCACGATTTACTTCAGTCTATTTGGAAGATCTGGAGGAAAAATTGAGAATGGAGTTGGAGCTTACATTCCTTCAAGAGGAAAGTCTGAAATATGAGGCCTAGAAACATACTTGGGCTAGATGTGGGGATAGAAATACCAACCTGTTCCATGCAAAGCATAAGAAGAAACACAAGAGGCTATCGCCAAGACTGATCCAGTTGGATAACATGGAGTGGACTTTGGACTATACTACAATACTGAACGAGATCACTAGGTATTACAAAGAGGTCTTCCAGGCCGACTTAACACAACAAAGATCACCACTACCACTGTATGCCATAAGAGGGATTTTTCCACAATTGTCTGACTGCTCAAGAGCAATACTTTCGAGTTCAATTATAGAGGAGCAGATCAAGACGGCAATTTTCGACATGGACCCTAAAAAAGCGTGTGGTCCAGATGGCTTCCCTGCTGGATTTATCAGAGGAACTGGGAAATTATCAAAGGCACAGTATTTAATTCCATCAAGAACATTTTTCATACAGGTCAAATGATACCCGGTTTCAATTATGGAATGATCACATTGATACCCAAGATCGACTGCTTGGAAAGGATTGAGCATTATAGGCCAATCAGCCTCATTAACATCAATGCCAAGATAATGACTAAGGTAATTGCAAATAGACTGAAGCCGATCATGCCAGAATTGATATCGCCAAACCAATCCAGTTTCGTAAAAGGAAGGCTCATCACGGAGAATATAATTGTGGCTTAAGAAGCGATTCACTTGATGAGGACCAGTAAAAGGAAAAAGGGCTGGATGGCAGTTAAGATCGACTTGACGAAGGCGTTTGATAGAATCAGCTGGGATTTCATACTCGACACACTCCAGGATTCGCACATACCGGAATATTTATCAAAAATCATTATGAGTTCTCTTGACACTTGTGATATGCAGATCATATGGAACGGGAAAAAGGGAAAGATATTCAAACCTAGAAGAGGAGTTAGGCAAGGAGACCTAGTTTTGCCATACCTTTTTGTGTTATCTATGGAGCATCTCTCTCAAGCTATCAATATGTCGGTTCAGCAAGGGAAGTGGAAGCCATTTTTATTTGGGAGAGAAAAGTTTCCACTGTCACAATTTATTGTTCGCGGATGACCTGATTCTATTCGAGGCGAGACTAGAGCAAGATGAAGTTATAAAAGAGGTGTTACAAAACTTTGCGGTATCATCTAGGAAACTTGTTAATGCCAAGAAATCGGTGCTTTATATCTCTCCTACAGTTTCTTTGGAAAAGAAAGCCTAGATTGAGTACACTCTAGGCATTAGACTTGTGGATAACTTAGGGACATAACTAGGGGTCTCTATTATCCATGGGCGGATCTCTAAGTCAACGCATAAGGAAACTCTTGTTAAATTGAAGAAGAGGGTAAATGCTTGGTAGCCGAGAAGGATCTCGATGGCAGGATAGCTAACACTATGCAAATCAATCTTAGCAGCAATGCCTTTGTACCAAATGCAAACAGTCAAACTTCCAAAAGGAGCATGTGACAACATGGATAGAGTAATTAGACGCTTTCTTTGGGGAGGATCTGAGAATGAAACTAAAGCATCCTTGGTCAGCTGGGAGAGGGTTTGTCAACCAAATAATAGGGGTGGCCTCGGCCTTCGAAGATTGTGAGACACAAACACTTCCTTGTTACTTAAGCTATTATGGGACTTAGTTTCCTAAAGCCACAAACTATGGAAGAGGGTCTTTTTTGCAAAGTATCACCTCAAGCAGGAGGAATTACTTTACCCAATCCAGAACTAGAAGGGATCGAATCTTTGGAAATCCCTACAGAAATATCTACCGTTAATTAGGGAAAGTGTAAGATGGGTACTGGGTAACGGAAATTTGGTATCGTTCTGGTAGGACACCTGGACCCTGTCTGATGCTCCCTTACTTCCCTATACTTTAATTCCATTATCTTCTTTCGAACTTAATAAAAAGACTAACACATATGTTTTATCTACAGGGGACTGGGACTGGAGTACATTATCTACATTACTACCCCAAGAAAAGCTGGACAAAATTCGAGCTATGCCCCCGCCCAAAGGCGATCAGGGACAAGACCAAATATTATGGAAGTGGACATCGAAGGGGGTGTTTTCATGTGCATCAGCCTATGAGGCTTACTTCAAAGAACTGTGGAATCCCATAAAGGCAGAATGGAATCTAATATGGAAATCTCAGGTTCCCAAGAAGGTTAAGATATTCCTATGGAAAGCTGCCAAGGAGGTGCTCTGGACAAATGTAGAATAGGAAAGGCATGGCATAAGAGATTGCCCCAAATGTCCCTTATGTGATTCTAAAGAAACCCTGCTACACACGTCACGTGACTGCTATAGGAGCAAGATCGTTTGGAGGAAAATAAACCAGTCGCTACTGATGGAATTCTGGCATAAGACCTTATGTTCAAGTTAGATTTTCACTAATCTAAGTTATACTATTATGCAGGGCACTACGGATTGGAAGATTTGGTTTGCTATAACGTGCTGGAAACTTTGGCAAACGAGGAACCAAGAAGTCTTTCAAGCACAGGAAACGCAGGTCTATGAACTCTACATGTCGAT